>JAUTDX010003202.1:0-45321 GCA_030844895.1 Ambrosia x helenae | reverse complement strand
GAGATATTGGAAATCTGAAAAATTTAATCAAATCTCAAATTCGAATCCCGCTGTGTCATTTTTGATCATTTAAACCTTTAAACATTCATCATTTACCATTTTAATGATACAAAACTCAAAATTGGTCTGTCAAACTTCAGAAAATGACCATCAATGACCATCGGTTATCAAAAATAACGCAGAAATGTAAAAATAATGGATTTTCTGAAATTTATGCTAAAACACACCAAAAATCTTTTTGATTTTTTGTATATAAGCAGAAAATGAAAAACATAAAGCAGTAAACATTTGTGATTTCCGGTAAGAGGATCATATCAGTTTATGAGAAATCTGATCACAGTGTTGATCATTAATATTTATTATCAGTAAAGACAATGTGTGATTAGGCAATTGCTGATATTGTTATCCACGTAAGCTTACATGCAGACCGTTATGCAGTGCTTTAAAATGATACGGAATTAGATGTACTAAAACTAACAGGCTTATGGTTCCCAAGCACACGACATACTTCCGTATCAAGGAATTTGCACAAAGCTTCGTCGTAACGCGTGATTATGCCAAATGTTATCCGTTATATTACAAGATACGAAGCACAGAGGTGTACAGTTAGCAAATCAATGCTAGAGAGTAACATGTGCATACGACCAGGTTGAGGCTGATATCAATCATGATTTTCATCATAGATGTGATACGATGCATTAAATGATCTTTGATCATTATTATACATTAAGTTCCTCAATTCGGAACTTTAGGTTTTGGCTAATAAGCTCTTTTTGCAAATATCTTGATTGAATCTAGGTCCGTAAATTAATACGACAAAAGATCAATCAAGATACCCCAGATAACAATTAACATAACGACCCGAAACCTCAATTTTGGCAACCTATCAAATGAAATTACGGTACTAAGACCATATGACCATGAGGTGTTCAGCCACTAGCGAGTAGTTCGTTATGTTTGTATCACTAAGGCACGCAGTAATAGGTCTACGAAGCCTACCAGCATATCACACAAAATCAACACACGCCTTATATAGCAACACAATTCTTTAGCTTGTGTCAGATCCCCAATGATGTACTATTGTTTCCTCTTATTCTCCTGAAAATCATTTTTGTTTTTCTGATTTTATGGCTTTTTGAAATTTTCAATGTTTTTGGTTTTCTGAAAATCAAGTCTCCCCCTGAAATGAAAAACATATATTTGGGTTTTCGATTTCTAAAAAAATAAAACTAAAAATTAAAAATGTGATAAACCGAGGTGACGATTAGTCTTGTTTTTCTTTAATACCATTAGCTCTTAGCAAAAATTCAAATCTTGATTTGTCAAAGCTTTGGTAAAAAGATCAGCTCTCTGATAGTCAGTGTGGATTTTGACCATATCGATCAACCCTTTAGCATAGCAATCGCGAATAAAAGTGATACTTAATTCGGAATGTACTTAGCCTTAGAGTGATTTACTGTGTCTTTAGTGAGTGCTATGGCAGCTTCATTTCACAATGAATTGGGTTTTAAGATATCGCAAACCGTAGTCCCGCATCTTCTGTTGAATCCTCAAAACCTGTGAGCAACAACTCGAGTTTCCACGTATTCGGCTTCACAAGTAGATAGTGAAACTGCTGTTTGCTTTTTGCATTTCCAGGTCATGAGCCTGCTCCCAAAGAATTGACATGCAGCTTTGTGGATTTGCTTTCTTTATCGCAACTGCCATAATCTGCATCACTAAAAGCAACAAAGTCAAAATTATCATCATTAGGGTACCACAGTCCACGCGAGGGACAACCCTTCAGATTTCTCAGGATTCGTTTGACAGCTGCAAGATGACTCTGTTTCGGCTTCGATTCGAATCTAGCACAGAGACATGTTGCAAACATTATGTCTGGACGAGATGCAGTAAGGTACATCAAAGATCCGACGATGGCTCTATATGTGAAGGGATCTATAAGCTCCCCCTTAGCGTCAACTCCAATCCCTTGATTGGGTTGTATGGAGTATCCATAGGCTTTGAATCATCCAACTGGAACCGGCTCAAGATTTCAGATACATATTTCGTCTGGTAAATGAATATGCCCGTTGGCAATTGATCCACCTGCAAGCCTAAGAAAAACTGCACTTCCCCCATTGCGCTCATCTCGAACTTTTCCTGCATGACTCGTTCAAATTCTCTGCATAAAAGCTAAATAGTAGAACCAAAAATAATGTCATCAACATATATCTGAAGAAGAAGCAAGTCACCCTCTGTTCTTTTTGTGTTCTATATGACTTGGTAACACGTGTTCGGACTCAATTGTACTTTAAATAGGGTTATGCTAGACTAGGTGAACTCTTGCGCGTGCTAAGTGTTTAACTTCATATGTTGCATGATATCTCGCATTTAGCTAACACATGAAATGTCGGGTCACCAGTGGGATGTCGAGTCTTGTCTGGCACGCGGTTTAACAGTCAAAGGTTTTTTTTCAAACGTCTATGGTTATGGTCTGGACATTCGAGGACTAGTTAACCTGTAGGTTATTAGTCGGATAATTATACATATCTTATGATAGGTCGCCGCTATTTGGGGCTATCATAGCATAAATACTTAACTATTTTCAAGTAACGCAACCTAAGGTGAGTGTTAGAGCCCCGCTTTTACTGTTTTGTCTTCAGGGGGAGAAACATGCTATTACTTATTTATTAAAGATCATGTTATACTATGGTTACTTAAAGTTACTATACGGCTTTTTCAGAAAGTCCCAGGGGGAAACCATGAATGTGCGGGGATGCACAACGGGGGGAAATGTGGATAGATCTATTGGGCCTCACAAGCCCCACTCGACGGCAGGGCCGGGCGGGTGCATATTGTCCTTAACATTCGGGTTACCGAGGCATCGGTAGCCTAGTCAGTCTGGGCTGGTTTCATCTTCTTGTACGTGTTTAGTAATGGTTCCCAACCATAGTAGTAAAAACACTTAACGTCTAGCTAATGTTCTCATAACCAAGTATTGACGGATATGATCTTTGGAACTTTTAAAACTTGTTTATAAAAGAAAACCTGTGAACTCACCAGCATTATATTTTGACATCTTTTTGGCATGTTTTCTCAGGTCGCTAAGGTAGCATTAATGGACTAGGCGTACGGAGTCACGCACAGCGTCTAGTATTTTGAAACGTATTAAACAATGTTTTGTAAACTTTAATATGTCTTTTGGTTGTAAACAAGAAATGCTTCCGCTGCTGGTTTTACGGCTCAAAGCATGATATTTTGGTTATATATATATATATATATGAATGCTTGTTTGTTGAATGTTTGTTGTGATCGTTGACTGAGATCCTGGTGTGTCACGCGCCTCGCGGTAAAACCCCACACGTGGAAATTGAGGGTGTGACAATTTACCCTCAACAAACTTCCACCAGAGCTACGTCATCTTCGGCCAAGAACCCCCTTTTCCGGCCGCCGGAGTTTCGTCCTTGGTTATGTGAAGTTCTTAATCCTTTTCTTCATCAGGTGTGAAATCATTACGAAACACAGTGATATGAGATCCATCTTGGGTATGTGAACTTTGATGATTAGAAGACATTAAATGTGAAGGGGGTGATATATTGGTTTCCATGTCCTTAACTGACAATCGAATGGTTAAATGTGAAGTGGGGAGAAGGTTGACAGAGTTAATGAGATAATAAAGGGTTAATCAGATTTATGGTGTTTGAATTGTAATGAAGAAGATGATGATAATTTATGGGGACCATCACTCTCCAAAATGTCACATCATGGTGTACTACAAATACTAGAAATAATAATCTCTTTGTTAAAATTACTCAAATACCCATTGTAATATAATATGTAAGATTTGTATAAGGGTGATGTGGACAATCCTAAGCCACATATTGAGTTTACTAAAGTTTCCTCAAAAAATCAAGGTTTTCTACGAATACTTCCCCTATATATATATATATATATATATATATATATATATATATATATATATATATATATATATGGGAATTATAAATTGAAAACCCTTCTGAGTTGTCAAAACTTAGAAAACATATTGTGTGGCTTAAACTGTGACACATCACCTTATTTTACATTTTATAAATGATGCTAGAAAAGCAATAGTGTAATTTTACATTTTTGTTTCTTTCCCCCTTCCAATCATTTGACACTTTCTCTCTTTTCTATCAATTTCGGATTCATCTTCTTTCTCTTTACATTTCTTGGATGAAGAACACTACCATGTATTGAAACCCCCCTCTCTCTCTCTCTATATACATTCTTCCATCACACCTTTAAAACTGAAAGATAACATTAAAACTCACTCAACAGCCGCTGCAAAAAGACGAATACGTGAACCTTAAAACAGTCAGTGAGAGACATCAGACAAGTACGATATTGTTAGATCTAGCCTTTCATCCGTCGGAGCTTGTTGATGGCGTTGCCATGACTGAAAGCAAGAATGAAGTAAACAGGTGCACATCTAGATTATTGTGAAATTACAATTTAAATTATTATTATCCATATCGATTAACATGAAATATTACAATTTAAATTGTTATTGTTGTTGTTGTTGTTATTATTATTATTATTATTATACAATATAATTGACAATTATTTAAATAAAATCAATTCTTTATACATACAAGTCTTGATTTGTTGAAATTTGTTTCAAGTTGTTGTTAAAAGTTGTCCTGTTTTTTACTTGACAATGAACATGTTTTATAGAAAAACAATCATGTTACATAAATCTACAATTTATAATGAACGCTTTTTTATAGGAAGGAGATCATGTTAAATGAACATTTTTTACACTCCACTTTTTTTTTCTTTTACGCAGCTAGGGTTTTTATGAAGAGTGAGAAGAACATGAGACTTGTTTGTTGCAATGAAGCCATGTTTATTATATATTTTGTAACATTGTAATACTACTTGACATTGTATACTATTATTTTATTTACCAACATTTGTAATATTATAAACAATGTAAATAAGTTTGTAACATTATAATATTATTTTTTTAATAACATTGTAATATTCGTAACATTGGAGTATTATTTTATTTGTTAGCATTTGTAGTATGTAACATTGGAAATAAGTTTGTAACATTGTAATATTATATTTATCTATTAACATTGTAATATTTGTAACATTGTAAATAAGTTTGTAATGTGGTAATATTATTTTAGTTATTTATTAACATTATAATATTATTTTATTTATTAACATTTTGCAATACTGTAACAATGTAAGTAAGTTAGTAAACATTGTAATATTATTTTATTTATTAATATTTTATAACATTGTAACATGTAAGTTATTAAATCTGTAATAAACAAAATTTACATTTTTAATAGAAATATATTGTTTATCACTTATGTAAAAACGAAACTAAATTAAATATGTAAGCTAGTTATGTATGTAATATTGTGAAAGCAATTTGTATCCACAGTTACATTTGAAACTATTGTTACCAAACACATTAAGATTCTAGCTTTTTAATCTATCTCTTAATGTTTTTGTGTGTTTCCTACAATCTAAAATAGTAAGATGCAGAAAAATGGCATGGGATGGTGGGATGGTTATGACAAGAAAGACATTGGTACTTTTATGATGTGTGACAAAAATAGAGAAACTTGAAATTAAGTAATACCGATTATACCCTTTGGTCTTTTATACGTAAAAGTAAATAGATTTTTTAATGTAAAAAGTTACTTTTAATTTGAGCCAAGGATGAGTATTGATCAAGGTTGGTATGTGGGTTTAAGAGTTTCTTTAACTCATGAGAGTTTCCATTTTATCTTTCCCCTATATATATACACACACACATATATATATATATATATATATACACACATATATATACACACGCGCTAATATTTATTTAATTTCTAATTTAAGTTCTAATGTTAACAGGACTTGGAACGGCATGATGGATAACCGTTCCGGTCATACCGATAGAGAAAGGCGTTTTGATAGCCCGCAGAATGAGAAAAATTATGTAAGTATTTATTAATAATGTAATTCTCATTATATATATATATATATATATTAAATCATCTTTGTAAAATACAGCGCAAGTTAATGACAGAGTTTGAGTCTCAAACTCAATGCTTAAACGAAGAAGGATGTTTCTCACAACAGGTTGACAAGGTAGGCTTATTTGAAAATTTGTTGGGTCACCGACGTAGACATGTTCGCGGCCTTGGGCCTAAACCTTGTCCAAGAGAATTGACTTTAAGGCCGACACAACCGACCGAGAAGATGCCTCCACCACAATTTACATAGGTAATTTGGGTTATTAATAGTTTGAAAAATGTTGGTAGTCTAATTATTTATTAGCAGTTCGGTAAGTGTTGAAATAAAGGCGAATTGTTTGTAGTTACAATAGTTTGTAAATTAGGTAAATGTTGGTAATATTATTAGTTTAGGTTAATATATCTAGTTTTGACCCATTTGGTATATGTTTGTATTTTTGACCCATTTGGTATATGATTGTAGTTTTTACCCATTCGGTAATGTTTGTAGTTTTGACCCATTTGATAAATATTTGTAGTTTTGACCTGTTTGATATATGTTTGTAGTTTTGACCCATTTGATATATATTTATAAATTTGACCCATTTGATATATGTTTGTAGTTTGACCCATTTGGTATATGTTTGTAGTTTTGACCCATTTGGTATTTGTTTATAGTTTTGACCCGGTTGTTATATGTTTGTAGTTTTGACCCTTTGGTATATGTTTGTAGTGTTGACCCATTTGGTAAATGTTTGTAGTTTTGACCCATTTGGTAAACGTTTGTAGTTTTGATCCATTTGGTAAATGTTTGTAGTTTTGACCCATTTGGTAAATGTTTGTAGTTTTGACCCATTCGTTATATGTTTGTAGTTTTGACCCATTTGGTAAATGTTGTAGTTTTGACCCGGTTGGTATATGTTTGTAGTTTTGACCCATTTGGTAAATGTTTTAGTTTTAACCCATTTGGTAAATGTTTGTAGTTTTGACCCATTTGATATATATATATATATACACACACACACACACATATACATAGGCTAAGTATTGGTTAAAATCCCACTTAAATTGAGTAAACTTATGTAAACCAATCCAATGGCCTGGATTTGACCACATCACTCACTTATTTTATAAGCTCAATGGTATGATCGTCCTTTTACTCAAACCATCATATCCAACCTTATTTTGTCAACTTGTTTCATCCCCCCCCCCACCCACCCACTCTCTCTCTCTCTCTCAATTGTCACATATAAGTCTTCTTCACTTCATATCTCTCTTTCTCATATTTTTCAAAATCAGATTTCATCCAACCTCTCTCTTCTTCCTTCTCTCTATTTCTTTTCTAAAAACTCCATTAGAGATTTCTCTTTTTTAATGAAGATGAAGGTGTGGAGGTCGATCCCGGTGGTAGTGATGGTGGATCTTGAGCGGCGGTGGTGATGGTGAAGTCTGAAGGTGGTTTGTGGTTATGGGTTGTAGACGGTGGCTATGGGTTTCAGGGGAAGTTGACGATGGCGACGTTGGGGATGGTGACGCAGAGGGATGTGTTGAACAGATCTGATAAACCACCGTCAATCGTCACCACCGTAAGTGGCGGTTTTTCCTCTAGTAAACATGTTGGTTGTGAAGCTTTCATCTTTCTAGGTTACAAGGCTGGAATGACCCATATTGTTAGGGAGTTCGAGAAACCTGGATCAAGTAAGTTGTTAATTTTTATCAAATTAAGATCTTGATTTATTTCTACCTGATACAAAGAAATGTGCTACGGAATGTTCAAACGGTTAAATGTCTAGTTGCGGTTTGTGGGGGTGTTCATGGGTGATTATGTTGGTGAGGCTTTATTATTATTAATATTATTATTGTTATTGTTATTGTTATTGTTATTGTTATTTAATCTTTTTGTGGATTTGGTGGGAGAATTGAGTTTTGGATTATTTGGAATTGTTTGTGTTTTTTAAGGATTTGGAAGTTTTTCAGAGGATGTGGATTTGGTGGTGAATTAGGTTTTGGATTGTTTGGGACTACTTGTGTTTTTTATGTAGGTTGTGCATTTTGAATCCAGATAGATAACATATGTTAACAAAAGGTGGATAACATACACGTGCGCTTACACATTAATTAACCTTTTTCATACGTTATTATTACTATTAATATGAATGGTAAATCAAAGCTAAATTTTTATAGAACATTTTTTTTTCATGTGGTACGAGTTGTGCACACATAACTATTGTTTTCATATATTACAGTTTTTCTTTAAAACGTGATATAGATGCATAAACAATAGCGAAAATGTGCTACACATGAACATTTTGACTTTGCTAACTGTAGGTAACGTATGCATTCCAAGCTTCTTTAACACATGCTACATGATATCAAAGTTAGGGGTTGTCAAGCCCTTGTTTTTAAATGTTATGATTTCTTTAAAACGTGCTACACATGCATAGACAATAGCTAAAACGTGTTACACATGAAGTTTTTTGACTTTGCTGACAGTAGCTTAACATAGGCATTCCATGCTTCTGTAACACATGATATCAAAGTTAGGGTATAAAAGATCACCCTTTTTTGTTACCTTTTTTGGCATATGTAACCATTGTACATTTTTTTAAAATGACACGTCTTTTTTGTAATGTAGCTTATGGGTTATGTTTTTTGAATTCAGGTGGATAACTTATGTTAACAAAGTCATTTTTGTCATGGATGGAATGAATTCTACCTCTGTTTCATATGTTAACACGTTGATAATGTATGTTAACATGTGAGCTTACATAATAGTTAACCTTTTTTCGAATGTTACACAACCCTGTTTCATATGTTACACCAGAACTAACTTGCATATGTTACACATTTGTTTTCCTTGAAGATGAAGAGATTTACACAACCCTGTTTCATACGTTACACCGAAACTAACTTGCATATGTTACACATTTGTTTTCCTTGTAGGTGAAATATTCTTTATGTTACATATGAAAATGATTATCAAGAATGAAACATGGATAGCTTTTTTTATGATGGCTTTTTTAGCATATGTTGATTGTAAATGACTTTTGTTTATCGTTTTTTGGATAATAGTTTAATTAATCACCGTTTTATATCGTTTTTGTATACTATTTTACTGTAATTATGTTGTTTATCGTTTTTATATAATTAAAGTTGTATGAAACACTATTGGTATGTTTTTATACATTTTATTTTGTTCTCCATTTAACGTATGCAACAAGACATAAAATGTGATGTAACACCCCAACCGATGGCGAAACATCGAGGTGTCACGTAGTGACGATTGTTCAATAGCTCATGGACTAAAAGTGTAAATATTGGTACATTGATTTAATAGTTTAATTACATTGAAATGAAATACAACGTTTCTAAATGCAAACTAGTTAAAATACAACGAATCCAAAATCTAAGTAAAATTCCAAAAGCTTAAAAGTCGGCTCATAAATAACTGTCAACACATATAATGTATTGGTGAGCATACCCTATTTGAATACATATAGTAGAAAAAGTGTTTAGCAATTCATGTGTTGTATACCGTTTGCAATTATGTATTTAAGCAGTATCAGTCAAAATCAACCCTATGAAAGGAAAGGAAATATATATAGTATGCGCTAGTAGTAATGTAATACATAGCAATGACAAGGACTCTCAACAGAGTCACAGGGGTATATACCATAGTACTATTTATTGAAATGTCAGGCCGCCCAGCGGTTAATGATTTTGACAAGTCATAGACACACACAAGTAACATAAGCAAACACACATGAGAATTGCATTTAATGAAAAGAAAGCATTTAGTCATAGTGTACATGAGTAGCCCCAAAAAGGAAAAACATGAAAAAGGGGAAAGATATACTCACAGTTTTGCTAAGCGGTAAATCCAACAAAGTTCGTCGCAAAAGGCTTAAGAATTCCGAAGAACTCAACCTATATGTTTAAGATTACTAATGAGGAAAATGACTTAAAAGTCTAAGGCATCTATGATCTAGGGCATTAGGGTTTGCTAGACTTATGTAGGGAAGATGAAGTTTTATTATATCTTGAATTTAATAATAATTTTAAATAAAGTATATTATGATTTAAGATTTAATTCGTGACGAAGAAATTATAAAACTATGTTTCCACATATAGGAATATTTTATATTTTATAGAAAAATATCCATAAAACATATTTTAATAATTTACATTTAACTAGATAATTAATTATATCCAATTAAATGTAATTAAACTAAAAATACAAGACATGATCCAAAAACAATATTTTTATGAAAAATAGTTATTTTCTGATGTATAATGGTGAAAATAATTTTTCCATAATTTTTCTCAATTTATTTGTATTTAAAATAAATTTAATGAGTTTAAATCAAGTTTAAATAATTAAAAAATAGGAAAATTAATAAAACTAAATGTTTTCTGAACCATTAATTTTTATACAGGTTCATAATCATTAAAAATAATTTTCCAGAAAATTTGGGATTAAAATCATTAAAATGAATTTTTAATCAATTATTTATGATTAAAGCTATTTAATTTAATAAAATTATGAAAAATAAATATTTTTCAGCAACTGAAAATATGATAATTTTCTATAAGTTGTCAAGAAGCTACTCCTAAATTTTCATAATTTTTGGGTCAAAATTGGATTTATTATGAATATTAGAAGATTAATGTATTTAAATAAATAATAAAAAGAAAGTTCAAAAAGAAAAGAAAGAAAAATGTGGTCAGACCCGCTGGCAAGAGGGGTCGAACTCGGGTCCATTCAGACAACACCCAACATACAAACCACTACACCACAAGACCCACATGTTGAAAGGTTTTAATAAAAATTGTATTTATATAATAATACCAACTTCATCTTCTTCCCTAAATCACTAGTCAAGAACCCTAACCCTAGGTAAAAATCCAATCACCCGATCTGAATAACATAGCCGACCTGTAATAGAGGGCTTTTGTTCGGGTATGATCAAAGGATAAAATGGCACAAAAAAATTGGAACTTACAATACGTTTATAGCTCGAAAATGAGAAGGAAGAACCCGAACATAAAAACCGATTTTAATACTACTTCAGACGCGATATAGAATGTTTTCAAGTGGGTTTGGAAAGGAATTCAGTCCAGAAACGTAAGGGCACGACTAGTTTATGTACAGAAGGGTTAAAAAAACGTGTATTGATTCGCTTTAAAGATCTCGACGGTTTCACCATAATTACGAATCAAACACAGTTTATTGCTCGTTATTATTGAGGTAAATACGTTACAATACGTGGAGAACGATGGCAATTATTAAAAACGAGTTGGAGTTATTTTAAAAATGGATTTAGAGGGTCGCCGGAATAATTTCCGGTCGCCGGAGATCTCGGCCGGAAAAACGAGATGGGCAGCAGCAGGGAGGCAAACTCATTTTGAAAGTTTTATAATTGGCAGAAAAGGTCCTTAAGTATAACTAAGTTAGTATATTTATAATTTAGCTAATTTTCTCTTTATAAAACTTGGAATTTCTATAATATCCATTCCGGATGACGTTTCAACATACATATTTGATAAAACATATACCCGATCCATAATAAATATAAGTGATAAATTTTTAGTTTACTCTAAAATAAATTTTGAAAACGACGAAACTTATAGGGACTATAATGGAAATACTTGAAGGGTTATTATTGTCAATTAAATGAAAGACGAGGGTGACGGATGTCACATGTGATATCATAGTCTGTATCAAAACTATAACGTATGCAACAACATGGACATCAAAATGATGTCCTAGTCTGTATCAAAACTTTAACCAGACATCAAAATGAAAACAATAAATCTAGAAATTTAAATTAGTATGATAGAGAAAGTTGTAGAGAGGAAAGTAGGAGAGATAATATGGATAGTGGAAAGGTGGAGAGAGAAAAGGTGGAAAAAGAAGATGAAAAGATGGAGGAAGAAGGTGAAAAGATTGAGAGGGAGGGTGGACTTTTTCCAATTTTACCCTTTTTATACTTTATGTGTCTTTTTTAAATAAGAAGGTGAGTCATTTTAATGACAACCATTGATCAATGGTTATGATGAGGATTATGATGTATCACATAATTAACATATAAAATATGCATAGACAGGCCCATAATAGGATAGAATTAGACTTAAAATGTTATTTTTAGGTACTTAATTCGTTCCTATTTGTGTTTATCAAGAAACTGGAGCTCCAAGCTAGAAACAGGAGATTTTCAGGCAAAAACAGACAAAATCTGGAGATTCCTAAGGATACGGGACTTGCAGCATGTTCCCTGTATGTTTGAAGGCCCTTCCGGGACTTAAACAGTGATAAAAACAGCCTGGACAGACTCGGCACGCCCACGCACACTTGCGCGGAGGCCCTGCACACTAGAAGAAAAAGCAGCAAGCTTGGGGAACAAGAAATCTAAGACAAGATACTTTGCACGCCCTTGCGCGGAGGCCTTGCACATTATGGCACGCCCGTGCTCAGAAAAACAGTATAGACAAGATAGAACTGCAGGCAAAAGAACGTACGAGATGCTGGAGAACGGCCATGCACACCCCTGGCACGCCCGTGCTTGACCTGAATCCTCTATAAATAGCAAGCTACCCCCTTCCATTTGAGACATGCCATTTCACTTCATTCCCTTGGTCTAGGGTTGACTTCCAGGAGTCTTGCAGAGCTCTTGGGGTCTTGTGGGAGGCCTTAGGGCCCTCCTAACACACCCAACAAGGTCAGGCGTCGTCCTACCTGAACATCTAGGCCAAGCATGGGATCGTAGAGTAGTTCATATGCAATAAACATCGAGGGTCATGAGGTTGTTAGATACATAGCATTAGGAGTTGGATAGCTTGTCTATGAGCAGCCATGTTCTTGTTTTGATCATCCGATATGGTTGTATCTTTCTATTATTCATGAACCCACTTCGATTTGTAGACTTATATTATTATTAATAGTAATTTATTTTTAGTTATTTGTTGTGTTATCTTCTTCTAATCCTTGTATGTTTATCTTGTGACAGGTTCCAATGATGATTAACTTAATAAACCTAAAATCAACTCTAACTTAGTAAACTAACTAGAGGTTTAATCAGCTTCTGGTAGTCCCGAGCTAGAACCAAGGTGAGGAAACCGGTAGTGAGACAGATCCTTCGGGCTTCTGATATCCAAACCGGATTCTAAACAATGGCTTCTGAAGTGGACCAGATCTAAGTGACACATTTCTGGTACTTACCAGATGACTGAATGATCTTCTTGGTAAAGGGAGAATTCCCTACGGGTGCACCAGTGATCTTCGGATTACGCACCTTTAGGATTATGTTCCACATTTATCAAGGATTTCATTATGGGTTGGGTTAATTAAGTTATCAATCATCAAACCAACTTTATATTTAATTGATCACTAAATAATAAATTGTCACCTTAAAGATAAATAAACAAGAATTATATTTTTAGGTCTCGTATGTACAAAACCGTTAACCATTGGCTTGGAAGTTATGGGTTGGGTTAATTAAGTTATCAATCATCAAACCAACTTTATATTTAATTGATCACTAAATAATAAATTGTCACCTTAAAGATAAATAAACAAGAATTATATTTCTAGGTCTCGTCTGTACAAAACCGTTAACCATTGGGGATACTTGTCTTCTGAGCCGACTATAAGAGAGATCCTTCGGTCTTCATGATCGTTAACCTATTTAGGGGATACGCTGTTGATAATGATGGTTGTAAGGTAGATCCTTCGGTAAGGAAAGCGAGGTGTACGGTGTTCTAGATCGGAAGTGAAGCCTCCAATACAAGAAGAAGATGAGTTTGAGGATCAGAGACTTGACCACGGTTAGGGAAGCCCGCTATATGCGAGGCTCGGGCGGAGTACCTTCATGTGGACGCGCATTGGGAGGCTTTGCATTCTACTCGGTAGTGGCCACACTTCTCTATCAAGGAGTCAACACTTCAAGATCACTCTTTTCCTCCTCGCAAATAATTAACCTTAACTATTAACTGTAATAATAAATTTAACTACTTATACAGAGGGTTTTGAGATGTGCATATTTGATAACTCTACTATTTTATCTTTTTTCTTTTATCAAACCCAAAACCCTTTTAAAACCAATCTTATTAAAACCCCTCCATTTTAATTCTCTTTTAAAAGCCCGATCAGTTAATGATGAAAGATGAAGTAGGGGAAAGTGTGAACTCTAGAATACGATGGTTTTGGAATTAAAACATCAAGTTATTGGCACCGAGAAAATGACATCTTTCTAAATTACTAAAACCATACGCATGACTTTACAAGGTTTCCTCAAAATTTTGAGGTTTCCTATTAATCTTTGCCCTATATATAGGGAAATTTAGAAATGAAATAATGCGGATGATAAGTTCAAGTTTCGCGACACCAAACTTTGGAAGCCAACATGATGAAGGGGATCAAGGGAATTATGGAAACGATGATGATGATGATGATGATGATGATGATGATGATGATTATGATATGTAGTCACGACAGTTTTGTGTTAATTAAAGATAGTTTATGTATATGATTTTATGATGACGATGTCGAATTTGGTATGCGTATGTAAATAATTTTATGCTTTTCCAGTTTCTAACTTCAAATAATATTAGTAGGTTAAAAAATTCAACAGGAAATAAAACTATTAGTGGCGACATGTTGCCGCTAATAGTCACTAAGTATTGTGACGTGGTACTAGCAATAGCGGCGACAAGTCACCGCTAATGATCAGCCTGTTTATGATGCAACTAAATTTGTTTAATAAGAAGTAAATCATGTAACTTTATAATTATTTAAAAACAATTAAAACAATAATGCAAACTCCATTGTTTCTCCTTCTTGATACATAAAACATATAAAAAGTTATTAGATATAAAGTATGTAAACGAGACTTTTTCATGTTTGATATTTGTATTAATTTTCTGTCTCTGGCATATTTTATTAGCCTTAGTTTTTCACCAAGACAAATACAACTTATCATCCAAACGCTTATTAATGTAAACCAATTGATTCTTTGTTCCAGCTTCCACTATTATAAAACCGAAGTATATTCAATACAAGTGTTCTATCTTGGGGGATAATCCTCTGATATGAAATGTATTTTAAGAACTTATCTTAGAAAAGAAATTGATTGAAATATTCAATGTGTTTGAAAAACTTGGTTTTAGTCCTAGTGTAAGAGCAACTTAAGTTAGTAGTGATAAAGTAACTAGAATAGACCATCATATGATGATTGTTTTGGTCAAAAACTACCGAAATAAATTAGCGATCAAATTAGTTAAGTGAGATAGTGTGCTTTTAAAGAAAACAGGAAATATAAACTAAGGATCCCTAAGTAACAATCAGGATCCTAGATAAATAGTAAAGTTAGAAATACAGAGTCAGAAACTTTTCCAAAAAATACAAAGTTCTGTCACTTTGATCCAAAAACCAAAGCCGATCTCGAGTCAAAACCTAGGGTTTGTTTTCCTGCGTATCCTTATTCTATCAGCCTTACTTACCCATGTCTTGTCCTGTTTAGTGAGTTTTTCAAGGTAACAGAAATCTGGTACTCCCAAACCAAGCCTATAGTATGGAGGATTCTCTATACTATTAACTTGAACAAAACACATTCTCTATTAGTCAGTATCCTAGAATTGGCCCTCGTTTACAATCTCAAGACCCATGGCTCTTCTCGCTTTCACCTTCAAGCAAAAAACAGTGAAGCCGCAGTAGTCCCTAATGCCACTCACAATGAACCCAACTGGAAAACCCAATTCTTCTTTGTGAAGAGAGGTTCTCTCCCACAAAAGAGTCATTTACCCATAAAGTGGGTTAAGAAAGTTAGGACTAATCAGGACTTCTGACCTTTGCATTTTTGTTTATTATCTCTTAATTACTTGTTTGTCTTTGCCTTATGCAGCACCCAACTTTGAATCTAGCACCTGCAAAAGAGGATTCAGAGTAAAAAATCAAGGAGTTGTTAGCCTAACCTGCCTTACAAAGGAATTTCTCTCTAGCCTCTAAGATCAGCGAAGCAAGCTTCCACTCCCAATTCTCAGAATCCAAGGTGTCTTCAGGTATTGTAGTTATATTCTTGCCTTTCCATCTTCAGGATCCCTAACAATTTTTACTTATATGCAGAGATCCCCAAGGTTTGCTCCTAATTTGGCCTTTCTGACTTGGACTGCATGCTATCCGGTTCTTCTGCTCTTAAGAAGGAAGAGCCTACTCCAATTACTATCAAGCCTAGGATCCCACACACTCGCTCTAAAAGGTGTTGGGAGTAGCAAGAAAAGAAAATCCAGTGAAGTGGTTGACTTGGAGGGGCTTGAAAGCATGGAGCCTGAGGATCTCATCAAAAAGGTATAGTCCCTGCAAAACTTAGTAAGTTGTTATTGTTAAATCCTCAGGATCCCTGACATATTTTAATAATATATTGTAACAAAGCCTGAGCAAGTTTAAGAGCTATCTTGATGATGCGGAGAAGCGTTCCTCTAATCTTAGCGCCACTATTGGAGACATGAAGAAGGTGGCAGTTGCCATGTTCGAGCACATTGAGCAGCAAGCTGAGAAATGACCTCCCAACAACAGAGATACGAGGATCTCCAAGCCTCTCACGCCAAAGAGATAGACAACATCATTGAAGAGGCAAAAAAAGTCTGTTGCTCTTAGCATCTTGGAATCCAGAATTCAGATGACCCAGGAGGCCTTGAAGGAAGGTTTTGATGCAAAGAACTGGGATCTCAAAGGATGGACCATTACTTACAAAAACCTTGGCGGGGTTGTGACTGAGAGCAATATTTTTAAAACCAGACCGAGAAACGAACCCGGTCACCTTACCGGTTCACTGGTGGAACCGGTTAGACCGGTCAGGCCAGATTTAAAAACCGGATAAACCGTATTTATTTTAAAATTAAACTTAATCAATATAAAGTCTAAAATTCAGCCCATTTGTAAATAAAGTGTAATATTATTTGGGTTCTCTAAAAAGCTCATCCAAAAAGATAAGTCAAAAACCTAATATCTTTTCACAGCCAACTTCACTGCTCCCCATCGCCCCCGTCCCTTTCTCATGTTTGATTATTTAGTTTTCTAGGTTAAATTTACTTTCTCCCTTTCTAATTTTCTACACAACCATATGTAACAGCCATCATTGTTTTGTCTTTCTTCTTTACCTACCAGAGAATCGATGATGGCATATGGTAGCCGCCACCGCCCTTCAGTCGTCGTCATAGTTCAAAGATGCAAAGAAAACGGCCAGGCGCTATAATGTAACCGGAAATGCTCATCAGAATGAAGACCGGTCCGGTCATTTTTATTCCGGTTCATCAGTCCGACCACTGGTTCAGCGGTCCAACTCCAGGTTCTCTGCAGATGCGGTCCAACAACATCAACCGGACTGGCTCGGATCCCGGATCCCTGTTTGACTGTTCGGTCCAGTCCAGGTTTTAAAACACTGGCTGAGATTAGTAGGACTGCTGAGGATCTTGGGGTAGAGGAGGCTAAGGATGCTGACAAGGGCAAGGCTGGTGATGGAAAAGGGGATGAAGAGAAGGGGTGGAGAACAAGTAGGCGTCTGATGGGGCGATGAAGGATACGATGACCAGGCCCGAGCACCGTAGTTTTAATGAAGCATATTATATGTAATGGTTATGTTGAACAATTTTAATTTCCGTTTTTAACTTAGGGATACCTGATAAGGGAAAGACTAATCAAGGTGGATGGGCCCTGGTTTACAGGTGAAGTCTTGATTATTATTCTTATTTTGAACTGTGGTGACTTAGATAGATGGGTCCCGGTTTGGGATGAAGTCTAAGTCATTATTTCAACTTTATGCAAATAATAATAACTATCTTTTGACTATTCTCTTATGATTTGCAGTTTTGAAAATATTTTAGCTTTGATTAGGATCATATACCTAGAAATAATCTTTATGAATACCAAAAATTTGAATCAAAAAAACCTTAAGGATCCTGAATATATAGAATGAAAATTGCACTAAGGATCCTTGAAAAAAGTAGGGTTATAATTTGCAAACCATATTACAATCGCTTAGTCAAAAGTATAAATGAATAAGTGCTAAGAGTTCATACCAGAATCAGCTCCATAATAAGGTAATTAGATATTCAACAGAAGTTGTCACCTATGTAAAATAAACATTTGTACCTTAGGATTCTGATATGGATCTTCAACCAATAATGAATAATCTTCTCGAAAACCTTCCATTTGCATAGAAATTTTTTAGATCGAGGATACACCCAAATATTTGGGACCAAGCCAGAACTGAAGATTTACCTAAATCTTTTGTAAATACTTGGGTTATACCCAGATGTCTTTAGTGACATGAATATGTCAAAACCTTAGGTTAACATGTAAGTGTCAACTGCCTTAGAACATTAGCAACGACATGTCTGCCATTCATTCGTTGCACTTAGTCTTATAGCCAACGATAATGAAATTATCAGCTACTGTAACATGGACTGGTCCCATCTTGAACTATAGCTAAGTATCATGCGCTCCAAGCGGGGTGTTTCCCAACTACTTCAAGGAAGGTGAAAATCTTCAAACCTTTGAAGGTGTTTGAGTACCTTATTCATGACAAAGATGACCAGTCTCTGACTTGTGTCAGGATCCCTAAAATCTTTGGTCTACAAAACACTTCAAACTTGGTGAAGGTGGGTATTAGCTAGGCTAACACCCCTCCGATGCTTAAGTTAGTATTATATTATACAAAAAATAATGAAATGAATTATAATTAAAAGAAAAGATAGAAATCATACTAGAACTTGATAAGTGGTTTAAGGGTATTATACGTACCATAGTTATAATTCAGGATCCTGAATTTTACATAAATTACCTTTTAAGGTGAATTGTGTTCCAGGATCTTGGCAGTGGTTCTCCCTCCATATTAGCTAACCAATAGGATCCCTTATTGGCTTCAGAATCAATTATGTAGGGTCCTTCCCATTTAGGTGCTAACTTTCCATCACTAGGATTAGTGGTATTTTGAAAAGCTTTTCTCAATACCATATCTCTTACTTGGAATCTTCAAATCCTGAATTTTTGTTAAAAGATTTCATGATCCATTGTTGATATGCAGCAACACGAACTTGGCAAGATCCCTGATCTCTTTTATAGTATCAAGATCCTGAACAGGTGATTCTTTATTCTTCTTAGGATCTGGAAGGATAGTTCTGGCAGTAGGGATCATAGTTGTTAAAAGCCATTGCCTCTTGCGCCTAGGCCCATTTTTAAGGCGAGGTGATGCATTTGCGCCTTGAGCCGAGGAAATTGCGCTTTAACTCTCTAAGTGATGGTTTAGGCGCAGATTTCAGCTGGATTCCCAAATTCCGAAAAGTTTCCAGCCAAATTCGTTAAATTATGGCTAGATTTCAGCCAGAGTTCTACTTTTATCTAAGGAAAACTACTTCTATACGCTAATAGATCAATATTTTAGAACTTTTTATACTACCTGAATAAAAAATAGTATTATTTTAATATATTTTTACTTTATTTTCTTGTCCGCTTTTTTATCCCAGGCCCTCGCTTTTTTTGCGCCTCGCGCCTAGGCCCCAGGCGAGGCCTATGCGCCTTGAGTGCGCCTAGCGCCTTTGATAACTATGGGGATAACCATTTCTGTAGGGATCACTTCTTTAGTCCCGAACGCCAATGAGAAAGGATTTTGCCATGTTGCATTTTTAGTGTCATATCTGCTCAAAGAACAAATGGTAATTCTTCAGCCCATTTTCCTTTCTTGGAACTTAACTTTTTCTTAAGGTTGTTGATAATAATCTTGTTACTGGATTCCGGTTCCATTGACTTGAGGATGTACTGGAGTAGAGGTGATCATTTTGATGCCCTAACTATCACAAAAGTTTGTTGTTCTTTTTCCAATAAATTGAGATCCATTATCGCACACAATTTCTGCCGGGATCCTGAATCTTATCAGAATATTGCGTTTGATAAGGATATCATATCTTTCTCTTTTACTTGCACAAATGCTTCAGTTTCAATCCACTTTGAGAAATAATCTGCCATTGCTAGCATGAATACTATTCCTCCAAGAGCTTTAGGTAGTTTGCCTACTATATCCATTCCCCACTTCCTAAATGGCCATGGAGAGGTGATATGATACATAGGCTCTGTTGGATGATGTAGGATGTTTCAATGTCTCTGACAAGCATTACACTTTTAGGCATAAGTCATTGCGTCCTATTTCATGGTAGGCCAGTAATATCCGGTCCTCATGATCCTTGAAAATAAAGCTCTGCCCCAGTGTGATTCCCACAATCTCCTTCATGTACATCCTTTAATACCTCGTGTATTTCTGATTCTTCCAAGCATCTTAAATATGAACCTTCAAGTGATTTTCCAAACACGTAATATAATAAAGCGAGATACCTTCATTCGAAATGAGCTGGAGTTTTCATTTTTTTTTAGGACTCCCCATCTTGAATATATTTGATAATGGGTGTGGTCCAGGATCCTTGTGCAACTTCAGGATCCCCAATCTCCAAATCCTGAGTATCCATTACTTCTTCAATATTTTCTATTTTCGGGTTTAGGATATGTATGGCTGGTATCTTCATTCCTTTTGGTATCTTGAGAGTTGATGCTAAATTTGCTAAAGCATCAGCTTTTGCGTTTTCTTCCCTTGGTACCTGTGTTATTATACTAAAGATTTCAAATTCTATAGCAAGTTTCTTGACCAAGTCAAGATATTGCGCTAATTTCTCACATTTGACTGCATATGAACCATTAAAGTGATTAGTAATAAGCAAGGAATCACGAATACTTCAAGATACCTGATTTTCAAGTCTTTTGCTAGTTGTAATCGTGCTATTAATGCCTCATATTCTACTTCATTATTGGTAGCTTGGAATTCACAGGATATTAATTGGGGTATAATGTCCCCTTGTGGCGATTTTAGCAGAATCCCTAAACCTGTCCCTCTCACATTTGATGCGCCATCAGTAAACAAAGTCCACATTTGTTTTGTCTCCTCTAATTGTTCGACTTCTAAGTCAGCATCTTTGAGGATATCATTTCTAAAATCAGCCACAAAGTCTGCTAGTGCTTGGGATTTAATGGTTGTTCTTGGTTCATAGACAATGTCAAAGGCACTAAGTTTTACTGTCCATTTGGCCATTCTTCCTGATAACTATGGCTTTCTTATGACACACTTGATAGGATAGTTAGTTTTGACATGTATAGAATGTGTTTCAAAATAATGTCTTAATTTGTTAGATGCCATAACTAAAGCTAGAATTATTTTTTTAAGATAAGAATACTTGGACTCAGCATCAAGCAAGATTGTCGGATACTACTAATTAGAGTGATAATGATTCTCTATCCTGAGGCTTCACTAGTAAAGGTGTTGTAGACAAATATTCTTTGAGGGATTTTAATGCTTCTTCATGTTTATTTGTCCACTCAAGTTTCTGGGTCTTTCTCAAGATATCATAGAAATCTTTGCATTTTTCTGAGGATCTTAGGATGAATCTGTTTAAGGTTGTTATCCTCCCGATAAGTCGTTGTACCTCCTTTGTATTCGTTGGGGATTTCAAATTTAGAATTGCATTTATTTGTTATGGGTTGGCTTCAATCCCTCTTTTGGTCCCCATGTATCCTAAGAATTTTCCTGCTTTAACCCTGAAGTGGCATTTGGAAGGATTTTCAATTTCATATTGTTCTTTATCCAAGATATCAAATGCTGCTTTGAGATCCCGAAGATGATCTTCAGCTCTTTTGGATTTTACCACCATGTCATTAATGTAAACTTCCAATGTGTCCCCCAACTTGTCTTTAAACATCATATTAACTTGCCTCTGGTATGTGGCACCTACATTTTTTAGTCCAAACGGCATAGCAACATAACAATATATACTTGTTAGGGTCATGAAGGTAGTATCATGTTGGTCTGATGGTTCCATTTACTTTGTTGAAATCCAGAGGAAGCATCCATAAAGGTCAACATTTCATGTACAGCCGTTGCATCTACCATAGAATCTATGAGTGGTAGTGGGAAATGATCCTTAGGCATGCCTTGTTTAAATCTGTAAAGTCAACACGTACCCTCCATTTCCCGTTCTTTTTCTGCAGTACCACAACATTAGCCAACCATATAGGAAATTTTACTTCCCTAATCATACTTGCTTTTAGAAGTCTTTCGACTTCTTCTTAGATGATTGCATTTCTTTCAGGTGCAAACTTCCTTCTTTTTGGTGGATGGGCCTGAAACTATTATCTACATTTAGTGTATGAGTAATAATTTCTTTAGATATACCTCTCATGTCTTCATGTTTCCTGGCAAAGGTAGGGATCCTTCTTTCTAGGAGTTTAATTAAGTCTTCCTCTATTTTTTTTGGGGATCCCTGTACCTAGCAAGAGTTTTTGGTTAGGATACTCAGCTCTTAGGGATACCTCTTTCACGTCTTGTTCCCTGGCTTCTAAGACATCGTTAATCTTTTTCTTTAATTATTATGCTTGCCTTGTTTGAGCGGAGACCTTCATTGACGAAGTATAGTAATCCTTCGCTTCTTGTTGATCACTGTTGACCTTGACAACTTCCCCAAAGAGTTGCCAATTTGATGCATTGATGAAATGTTGAAGGCACTGCCTTCATATCATGTATCCACGATCTACCTAGGATAATATTATAACAAGATAAAGAACCAATAACACAAATTTTTGCATAAATGCTACCCCCTTCAATGTAAACAGGTAACTTAACTTCTCCAACTGTGTTTTTTGTTTCTCCACTGAATCCTATCAATACAGAAGAACTTGAGATGATCTCGGATTCAGGATGTTCATTCTTTAAGAGCGTCAAGCTAGATTATGTTGACTGAGCTTCCTCCATCGATCAGTATCATGCGTACAAAATGGTTAGTTATATACAAAGTAATAACCAAACCGTCATCGATTAGTATCCTGCGTACAAAATGGTTAGCTAGATTATGTTGACTAAGTTTCCTCCATCGATCGTATGCCCCAATTTCGGACTTCATCAAGGTTCCTGCAAGGATTCGTAACTAGATCATCATAGAAATGCAAATCTTTTTGTAATCCCATCTTGGATGCTTGCACTGCTGTTGCAACATCTAGACTAGAGATTTCAAGAGATTCTCGACTAAATTTGTTCATAAAATCCCTGAGGGGTTCCCCAGGATTTTGTATTACCATGTACAAGTCAGTTGTTAGTTTTTCAAAGGACTTGTTGTAAGAAAATTGGTTATTAAATATATTAGCTGTTTGGGGTCAATTTTATAGCTCGGGATCCTGAACTATGGTAATATTTGGGATCCTAAACATCCAGTATGTTGGGGGTCCTGATATGTTTTGGTGTCCTGAATATTTGCTACTAACCTTATTTGATTGGTCCTATGCCTCTAACCTTTTGCAGGTGCAACTAGTATCAAGACTCGGTCTTCCCAATAAACTTGGAATAGAAGTTACAAAGATGTGTGAAGATTGCATAATGACTAGTTGCATTGGAAGATGGATTCAGTTGAGGATCCCCGGAATATTGCTTAGGTAGTTAGATTAGCTAACGTTATTATTTTCTTGTATAATAATACGAGTTCAATGATAGGAAACACACAACACTCTCACTGTAAACATTTGTAACACATCTATCAAACATCGTTGCTCACACTTTGTAATTCATTTTTATTAATTGATCGGAGTTCGATCATTATCGGCTCCCAGGGTTTTTATGCCGGAGATCATCTTCTACAAGATAGATCAAGGGCTTTTCCTTGTAACAAAATTGTGTGTTCTGTGTTATTATCATTCATTTCATCAAGTGCTTTTCCTCGACATATATTCTTATAGTACACGATTTTAGATTAAATATCCATGTTTTTCTTAAGAATCAATGTTTTGTTAACCGATTTGTATAGATCTGATAATGCTATATAACAATTAGACTCTACTTAGCTACTTAGATCAATAACAATGACGGAATCAAATATGGATACTTGAAATGATCACATATTTTGAACTACAAAATTGCATATCCAACTTCAAAAAAGAGTAAATATCACCATTGATCTCATAAAACAAAAGATTGACAAACTAAAAAACAAATTCAAAACTCTTTCAAGCGCCAATTACTTCAGTTGCTTCAGGAACCGGCTCATCTGCAGGTCGCTCCACCTTAACACCAGCGTCTTCTGAATAATCACCGTGCACCTATTTTATTACATAAAACAAGACGATATCATTATTTGACGATAGGTAGACATGTATATTTGAACCTCCGATACGAAATATATGCACAATAGTAGACGAAACGGCAAACTTAATTGTAAAATTGTTACCATACTATAGACCCACCTATGTAGTTAAGGACAAAAATTTTGGTGTTTCGGTCAAGGACCAAGATACGAAATTTTTGAAATTTCGGTGGTATTTCAGTAATTTTATTTATAAAGCCATTAACAAAACAGGACACTAATAGCTAATTTTTGGAGCAATGGTGTGTCAATCCCATAACTACGCCACCATATATCTACATTTTATAAATAAATGAAGTGATATATTGACAATTTTATCTATAAAAGCATGTGAATATGTTAAAATGTAATACTTACATGTTAAAATAATTGAAAAGATTTAGGTTCTTTTAGTTTGGCCCAAAAAAACATAACCGGTAATACCACCTTTTCCACCGAAATTTTGGAAGTCAAATTTCGGTATATTTTCGGTCACTTTCGCCGATTATTTCGGTAGCGGAATTGAAACAAAATTTTATGGGACCTCCGAAATCCGAAATACCAGTGGTATACCACCGAAATTAACCACACAGGTAACCACCAGGTCATGGGTTTCCCAACGAGTATTAGGTCTACCCGTTTATGATTTGATAAAATTAAAAGCTACCATTTGAATACCATTACACAAAACCCAAGCTTTAAGTTACGCCATGCAGCTTGAAATATCAAATACTGGACTACACTTCTAACAGGTGTCAGGTTTTCACACAAGATTCGGGTTTTTCTACCGTCTAATTTTGTTTCGGTTGTTAAAAAAGTACAAACAAATAATGGAAAAGCAATAGCAAGATAACTAGCATGATATACATAGACAAAAGTTACCTCCATCAATTTGCCGATGTCAAACTTGGGTGCCTTTAAAATCTTGACCTTGCGAATGAAGACATTCTGCAGAGGGTAGATGCTGGACGTTGCCTTCTCAATCTCTCTGCCGATTGATTCGGGAATGAACTTCTGAACCAGCTCCTTTAGATCACAAGATTGTGCCTGTGCTACCATTATCTCCCTCATCTTCCTACGAATCTACAAACAAATCACAAAAACAAACTTCTAATTACAAAATTCACAGTTAACCATTACCTAAATTAAAGATGACCTGCTACATCAGTTTGTGCTTTTACTCAACACTAAGAAACCCAACACCATATAAATTTTAACTTTTAAATTTTACACTCCTAAACGAACCCAACCTGTTTAGAGTCAACGTGACCTATTACTCATCCTGCAGAAATAGCAAACAGTTTAATATAAATAAGATAGTACCTGACGGATCTGGCTTGATTGTGCGTAGCAAGTCCTCTTGACCTGGTTGGCACGCTTCTTGGTAAACCCGATGCAGAACATCCTTAAAGTGTAGTTGTCAGTAGTCTTCACATCAACGTGAGCCTCGATCAAAGACTGCCATTTCTTCACCAGAGACCTCAACTTGTCTGTTGTAAAGTCCATCCCCTGGCAATTTTAATCAAATATTAACTCTCAAAAGAAAAAGAAAAGAACATATATATGTGCACAATGAAACATATATAGCAAGAACCGTACCCAGAAGTTGGTCAAAACGTTCTTCCCTTGAACATCCTCAGCCCTCAATCGGATCTTTCTGTAGGAATGATCCTCGTCATTTTGGAGGTCAGCCAAAGAAACCTCAAATACACGATGTTTCAACCCTTCTGAGGCAATCTGTTAACATTTAGAATTATACTCTCAGCCCAAATAACAAAAAGATGCTAATAATGAAGTTACATGATTAAAAAGATTCCATCAACCTATAAAGGTTTTATTTTCCACAAACTCTCTTTGAAAACGTTATAAGATTAATAACCTATGGCAATGGGTTGGGTCACTTCTAAGTAATCCCAGTCCCATACCCCAAAGTTTAAAAGAACGGAAACGAGCCTCGAGGCGTTTTCCCTTCGCCTCATGAGGCGTAAGCCTCGAGGCGAACAAGGCGTAAGTTTGAGGGGCAGTTAAAAGATAAATATAAAAATTATGTGTCTATAAAATATAAAATACTTGACCTAGAAAAGTCTAAAACACCAAAAAAAAAACGCATAAAAAACACCCTAAACCACCCGAGGCACACATTTTCTTAGCGCCTCAGCCCTTAGAGGCATATGTACAATCTAAACCCCATGAGGCGCGCCTCAGACTCGTTTTCATAGAGTTTCGCCTCAAGGCGCACCTCGAGGCGTACGCCTCACCCGTTTTTTTAAACCATGCCATACCCAATTGCATAACAGTATCCCAAATGTTAACTCAAAACCCTTTAAGTACCTGTTTCTCATTATGTTTTGGGTTTGCGAGTATCCCCAGAGTATGGGTTATACCCATCTATGATCTTATATAGTTAAAAATTACAGATTGGGAGTCCAATTACCCAATTTTAAACCACACTACAATTTTTATAATGTCAGCTTCTAACAAACTCAAAGTACTACTTATATTACATTTTTAAGATCACATAATATATCACATTTAAATCCGATGCAGATAAGCTTGTACATAATCAGTTCCAGACAAGTATCAGCTTCTAACCTCACACCTGATCTTATACTCGATTACCAGTCACATATGTTTCTAGTTATGGTTTTTCTACGCTTCAACTCAGGATAGAGTAATCAAAAATACCCCCCCCCCCCCCCCCCATGGTTTAACTAACAAAACGTTTGAGGTATGCGCCTCAAGGCGAGGTGCCAAAAAAACTAGTCTAAGGCACGCCTCATGGGGTTCAGTATGTGCATACGCCTCTAAGGGCTGAGGCGTTGGGAAAACTTGCGCCTCAGGGGGTTTAGACTTTTTGGGTCAACTAATTTATTTTTGATGTATGTTTTTGATGTTTTATACATATCTGGGTCAATTATTTTATTTTATGTTTTATAAGATATGTAATTTTTATATTTATTTTTTGATTCCACCTTAGGGCTTACGCCTCGTGAGGCAAAGAGAAAACGCCTCGAGGCTCGCTTCCGTTCTTTTAAACTTTGCCCACCCCAAAACCCCCACTATTACTGTCAGGAATTCCATAATGAACCCCAGGTGAAAAATTAACTATGTTTTATAGTAACGTTAAATGCATCCGCGTAGAGCTATTTAGTCGTGTCCATCAGGCCATACAAGGGGCGAAGCTTATTGGGGGCCATGGAAGTTTTTGATCCAAAAAATTGATATGTATTGAGTTAGGCCACCTCAGATTTTACCAAAAATTTCAAGATCAGCCAATGCAATGCATAATAATGTTATCACCCCAAGATCCATGAATGTAGTTTTTATAAAACTCATTTTACTATTAAAAAGTGGCTTGAAGCGCAAGTTGTTACCCATTTACCTTTCATTTCAATGTATTAAATTGTAAAGGCTAAACACATTCCTAAAAGAAAATTACACATAAAAAAATGTTTATACAAAACTGTAACTCATTGATGAATAAATTCACAAAAGCATAACACACCTAATATATATATATAAAAACAAATATAAATAAATAAAGAAAGAAAGAAAGAAAGGAAAAGGAATGAGGAATGACCTTAGTACCCTGTGTACGAGTAACAAGGGTCTTGCCAACATTCCTGGTACTGAACAAAGACGGAGCTTTAACATCATACCAATCCTTCTTTGAAAAGGGGTCAGCTCTGTTTCACATGCAATACTCATCATCATCATATTATTATTATTATTACACAAAACCAAAATTAATGTAAAAAAAAGCAATGAAATTGACTAACGCTTTCTTCTTCCCACCCTTCTTTCCCTTGGAAATCCTCTTGTTCTTCCTGCAAATTTTTTAAATTTAAAATCATAATAATTGTTAGTGAAATGATGGTGTGTGTGTAGAGAGAGAGAGATAGAGATAGAGATGGAATGGGTAGAGTACCCGACGGCCATGGTTGAGTAGTCAAATTAGGTTCGGCGGCGGCGAATGAAGACGGAAGGAGAGATGGATTAGCTAGACAGGGATAGTAATATTTATGCAGGTTAGGGTTTTTGTATCATTGGGCCATCAACTTTAGGGCTTCTTATTGTTGTTGCTGTGGTGGGTAACTTTTTATTTATATCATGATGGTACTCAGGGTGTTCTTTTTAACCGATAACCAATAACTGAATCGAACTTGAAGTGACCTGACCCGAGAAACGACCTTACCCGATTAACCTGAACCCGATTAAGTTCATACCCGAACCCGAATAGAGTCTTTAGGGTCGGTCTTCGGATTAGTTTGGTATAATTCGGGTTGACCCGAATAACCCGAATAATTCAAAAACAAATAAATGATCCAGTTTCCATATTATTATTTATCGGAGTAGTGTTTTTGTAGCTAGATTTGCAACTAAATATTACAGCCCATGTTGTGGTTTTATTTTACACATATTGTAGCCCAAAAGGATAGAAATACGCAACCCAAATGGTTGGAAATATGTAACTCAAACACCCGAACCATTAAACTGATAACCATTAACCCGACCCAAAAAACCCGAACCCGATTAACCCCATAATCGATAACCATTTAACTAGATTGGGTCGGTTATCAGGTAATATTTTCACAACCGAAAACCCGAATAACCCGACCCGAATAACCTAAAAAACCGGAAACCAAACCCGATGAACACCCTAATGGTACTAAGTACCAACTAATATGTTTTGTAAATTAATGCTTTCATAAAATCACATGACAAAAAATTAAATAAAAAAACCAAAGAAGTTAAAGATTGTTTAAAATATCCAAAGAGTATAAATTTTACTCATTAAGATTTTTGGTCTTAGAAACACTATCTGAACTTAAGTGTTCTTTGTAGTAACATTGAAAGCAAACGATCATTAATTTCATGGACAACTCTATTTTTAGGTGTCAGTGTTGCTCTTTCATAAAAGAGTATTGAGTGTTAAAATTTTAAAGAAATCAAGGATGTACAAAGTCAATTAAACTTTCAATAGGATCATATGAGATGTTGATTTGAAGATCATCAGGTATCTCAATACATGCATCACTGTCATTTGTATCACCAATCGCCCAATTCCATAAGCCATTGTGCCTAACTTCTTGTTTGTTACATATCAGATGTTTGGCTCACTACGGTTAACCTAATGTTTTTTTTATTAATTTTAGTAGCTTTCATTTATTTCATAAGTAAAAGGGGATTAGATAAGCACTAACAATTTCTTGTTTATTTCCGATAGGAATAAGATGTCTAAAATCATCATAAAAACAATAATTTTACATCTAAATGGTAGTTCTTCATTGATATAAGCATCTAAATTAAATGTCTTTCATAGTTCTATCCAAAGCTTCGAAGCATGTTTATTAAATCTCAACCCTAAAGTAGTCAATGTGAATCTTAAGTCCAAAAGATTATATATTTGCAATAATAGTGAATGAATTACCAGATGCATTCACAGACACAACAAAGTGACAAAATCACATTTACCAACATCAAATGCACCTGCTCGAATTGAACTAATACTAGAAGTGATTAGCATACAACGAGCGTGGGAGACCAATCAGTTCCAAATATAAGAATCCACAAAAACGAAAAGAGCAAAAATAAAGTAGTTAGTGAAAACTTGGGAAAATTTATAAACGGCACCCTATAAGAGATAAATATCTCCGGATTAATATGATTCCGGAAGAAAATGAAATAGAAACCCTGGTACCAAACACACATGAGATCTCTATAAATTATGTACAAAAGAGTACAATGTGGAACCATGTAAAACACATATTGATAATATACTTGCATGTGTTATAGCAATGGATGTAACCAATGAAGAAGACTACGTACCTAATACTCTAGAAGTGTGCATGCACCGGAAAAGATTGGCTTAAATGGCTTATGGCAAGACGCCTTAAAGGCCGAGTTAAGTTGTCTTGAAAAGCGAAATATTTTCAAACCTGTAATGCAAACATCCATAGACGTCAAACAGTAGGTTATAAATGGGTGTTTATAATAAAAAAGAAATTAAAAGAATGAAATTTAATAAGGCACAACTTGTAGCACAAGGTTTTCCCAAATCCCATAAGTTGTTATGAGGAAAAGTATTCCCTTGTAAGGATGCGGTAACCCTTGGACTTCTAACTGGCCTTGCAATCTCATAAGGATTTCAAATAAGACTTATGGATGTTGTCATCGCATACTTGTACAGGACACATGGAAATGACATCTATATGAAAATACCTAAATGGTTAAAAATGCCTGAAGCATTAAAATTTGTGTCCCGAGATATGTGTGCTATAAAACTCAAAAGATCTTTATATGGTCTGAAACAATCTGGCCGTGTGTGATACAATCAACTTAGTGAGTATATCAAACAAGAAGGCTACATGTCACACCCTAGAGTTCAAAACGGACGGTAAGCATAGGCAGGTGTAACGAATGTTGGCGCCAGTTAAAGAGTAAGCAAACATACTTATTGAAGATTGAACGCCATAAGTTTTTAAAGTGAGTAAAATTATTGCAAAAAAAAAAATCTAAATCCATTAGTTATTAAAAAATTGTCCATTACAACATAACAATTATGCCATGGTCCCATCAGATCGATGATATCCCTTACGCTATGTTTTCTTTCCTTTCTCTTTTTTTCTTTTCTTATCTTTCCTTTCCCATTCTTTTCCTTTCATTTCTTTCCAAATTGGAAGGATTAAATTTTGTCATATTTTCTCTTCTTTTCCTTTCCTTTCCTTCCCAAAAAAAAACTCTAGAACACACATTTTTTCCCTTCAATTTCTTTCCTTAAAAAAAAACTCAGGAACAAAACGTTAGGCACATTTAAGTGTTTGCCCTAAAAATTCGCATCTATTCCCCATGTATAACTCATGTACTAGAAAAATATGCCAAGTAGGTTTTCATTCTCACAAAAATGAATTTACTTTAAACTGTTTATGATAACGTATAACTAAAACTTATAAACCAAACCACAGACTAGCTATGTCATACGACATGATCACAACTAATAGCACATAATCAACCCAAGACCCATGGTGTTTTTCCCAAACACCATAACTCAAGATATATTCCCCCGTAAAACCCGAACAGAGCGACTGGTCGCGAGGGCCGGCTGTCGTACCCATATTTCTACCAATATATTGCGTAGCTCACACAAGGAGCTAATGATTGTGACTGCGTGCGAAACCTACCATGCACGAATGCACTAGAAATAACCGCACCACTCTAAGCCATCATAAGGTCACAAACATTTAGCATATTTATCATAAACAAACTGTAGCACCCCGAAAACCCACTTCGTTTAAAGACGTTAATAGGTGGGATTAATATATATAATATTGAGTTAAGAGACTTTAACTTGGAGTGTGGAATATGTCATTTACCCAAAGTTCATAATTTAAATTGTAAAACATAATAAAAACACCAAAACACGCATTTAGCGTCTGTTCTGGTAGACATCAGGGAAGAGGAGAAAGGGCTCCAACCCTAATCCAAATACCAAGCTCAATCTACCTTTTGTTTGGTAGAATTTGATGTTATAGTTCGTTTTTTATTTGATAAAATCTAGGGTTTATGCGAAAATGTGAATCAAGGATGGATGAAGGTTTCTAGATGTTGATAGACACTAAAGGAACCATAATTTATGATAATACATAAGGCTATGCTTGATTCATGTGTTAATTAGATTGTTGTATGCCTATGTTAAGTGGGTTTTGGCATTGTTGAGAATCTCACAAGTATACATTAATACTAAGACTTAAAAACAAGAACATGATGTGAATTGAACATGTATTGTTGGTAAAATAAATAAATGGTAAAGCTTGAGAAGTCCATAAGGCTTAGAATTCACTTTAAAAAAAAGGGTGCACACCAAGTGTTTGATGAAATGTCTAGATGAGTATGATGTGTGAAATTGTATGCAAGACTTGACAGACATGAAAGTAATATGATAATAAATACAATTGATAATAGGTTAGCATGAGGATTGTGTTTTAGATAGTATTCATGTGAGAATTTAGTTGATTGTATGATTTGGTAAGAAGTATGCATTAGTAGCGTGTACACTATGCTTAAGTATTATGATGCACACCATGTGTTGGATTATTGGTAAGATGAATGATCTTGTATGGATATGAATATGATGTTTATGGTGAATTTCCTACGGTCTAGTATGTCAATATGGACATATCTTTGTAAGAAGAAAGTTTGTATAGTTGAAAGTTGACTTTCTGGAAAGTCAACTGATGTGGGAATAACGTGGTAAGTTTTCTAGCATGATTGTGAGATTGGAGATTCCATGTGAGACATGTTAGCTTGGTATGTGACATATACGATGTTAAGTTTAATTACTTGAATTATGAATCAAAAGGGGTGTGAAGCTATGTCTTATGCATGTTATAAATTGACCTATGCAAGTCAATGTAATATATGAGTTGGATATGATTGGTTTATGAATGAACATGCTAACAATGATATGAACATAATGACATGAAATGATAGGAATGATGGACTCAAGCATAGAAGGATAATGGGTCATGATGAGGCAAGTGAACAAGCATGAATTTGGAGGACTCGAAGTAAGTGATTCCTGAAAACAACTTCCGTTTAGATTAATGAATATATACATATATACGTGTGTGTAAGAAGAATGGGAATCATGAAAGGATGGAACGTTAATAATGATGCCAACTAGCCAAGGTAAGGAAGGTAGCAATGGATTAAATGTATTTTATCTAAGCTTCAGAACAAACGAATTATTGATAGGTATATAACTTAGCAAAATGATTTATATGAATGTTAGAGACCGAATGGGACGATAAAAATCTGTACTTTGAGGCTTCAAAAAGGCTAATGTTAAGTGTATATTGCTTTGGGGTATCAACATCTTTGATTTTGTGTGAAACCCCCAAACTTAGTAGCAAAACCGGTCAGGGGCTCAAGGTGAGAGCACGTCAGAGCACCTTGAGCTGGTGCCTTGTCAGCTTGTGCTGGCCTTCTGATGTGGTCAGACAGGGGGCGCAAGGTAGTCAGTGCACCTTGAGTTGGTGTGCACCAGCTTGCGCCCCCACTGGTTATTTGCATGTTTTTATCGTATTTTGATGTTTCGCTTATATGCACAATCCGTGTTCGCGTTTAACGCATTGAATAACATTGTTGGACTTTGTGAATGCTAGGTATGGGTGTAGGAATAATAGGAATGTCAGATTTGCAAACATGACATAAGTACGGAATGATGCGTGTGTATGTAATTAAATTGATATGTGTGTATATATGGTAACAAGTACGGTAGGTAGATTTGTTATGCTTTTGTAGATTGAGTAATGTGATGTATGTATGGGTACTTATACCCAGGGTTTGTGTGAGAGTTTTATGTATGTAAAGGTTGGTCATTATGTGTAGATTGAGTATAGGATTGGAAACGTCATGCTTGCCCTAGTGAACACATGAAGGAAGAATAGCATGACGAGTCAAGATAAGTTGTGTAGGGGAATTGTACGCAAGCATGTATTGTAGTGTTATTAACCTTTTATTATGAGAATGGTAATAAAGATGTAGGTACATAAGTATGAATGCTTAGAAATTGTAGGTTAGGATCCGGATATCAGACCTGAACTTGCAAAAAAAAGCGTTTGAACAGGATCACTGAGTAATTTGTATGAAGTCACTAAACGAACTAACAAAACAGTTATGTGGTGATTGCAGGTTGTCTTGTATACCTAATAAAGCAAGGAAAGGATAGAGATCGAGCAAGGACGTGGATTGTACGTGGTCACAAACACGTAACCAAATAAAGATAATATGTGTTGAATGTAATAAAAAAACATTAAAAATGTAACACCTAAAATAGCTCTTAGATATGGTTTCCAAACAATCGAAAATGTTTTTATAAAGCAAGAAATTTTCTAGTTCATATTTTCGTTGCGTATTTTCAATTAAAACGGTTTAGGGTGTTACAAGTTGGTATCAGAGCCCTAGTTTGAGTGAAATCTTGTACAAGTAAGTAAGTACATGAACTCAAACTTGTGTGCTCTTGAAATCAGTGACCCGTACAATCAAAGACTCGATCAAGGCCCAAAGGTAGAATTTAATATTAACTAACATGACATGTTAAAAACTAATTGTGGTGTTTATGTTAAGGTGAGCTTTTATGGATGATGAAGAGGTCTCAAGGACACGATCTAAGATAGATCTCGAAAATTGTGGAAAGGATAGAATGCTCGTAGGTACGTAGTATTAATACATTGGTACCGGTGAGAGAAAATCCTCAGGGATGGTAAAATTTAAATGGAAAACAACCATGTTGTTTAGGGAAGGAAATTGAAAGTGTAGCACGAAACTGAAACCTAATCCGCAGGCATAAGGTGATGATTACATAAAGACACGTGGACAGTACGTGGACTGTGCGTTTGGCCAGTGCGCAAGAAGCATATGATACATGTGAGACCATGAGAATCGTCATAGGTATGCCTGCTAAATTGGAAAGTAAGCGATCGTGTGGATAGGTGGGTGGAATAACCTTCTTAAATAGTAAAATGGGAAGGGGTTCACTCATAAGGTATTAAACCAAACGTATGTGAATTGTGCCTATAAACTAATTATGACAATGAATGGATAAGTAACTAGATGACAGTTGTGGGTTAAGGTAGATGACTCTCAAGTGATAGAGAACAGTCTGTATATGAATGAAAGGTAGGAATGAGATGTTTGAATCCGTAGGTAAGCACGGATCAAACCAATATGAATGAAAGGTGGGAATGAAAAGTTTGAATCCATAAGTAAGTATGGATCAAACCTATGTGAATGAAATTAGGTAGGAAAGAAAAGTTTGAATCCATAAGTAAGTATGGATCAAACCAATATGAATGAAAGGTAGAAATGAAAAGTTTGAATCCATAAGTATGGATCAAACCTATATGAATGAAATTAGGTAGGAATGAAAAGTTTGAATCCATAGGTAAGTATGGATCAAACCAATATGAATGAAAGGTAGGAATGAAAAGTTTGAATCCATAAGTAAGTATGGATCAAACCTATATAAATGAAAGGTGGGAATGAAAAGTTTGAATCTATAAGTAAGTATGGATCAAACCTATATGAATGAAAGGTATGAATGAAAAGTTTGAATCCATAAGTAAGTATGGATCAAACCTATATGAATGAAAGGTATGAATGAAAAGTTTGAATCCATAAGTAAGTATGGATCAAACCTATATGAATGAAAGGTAGGAATAAAAAGCTTGAATCCATAGGTAAGTATGGATCAAACCTATAAGAATGAAAGGTAGGAATGAAAGATTTAAATCCATAGGTAAGTCCCTTCGCTTACTTATTAGTTGGCTCATCCATAATAACATAAAAATGTCGAATGACCTTAATGAGTCAAATTGGGTGGAATGTTGTAGAAATATAGAATCAACCATGGAACAGGTCATTCAGATAGGAATGAAGGGAAAATGTTTCCATCTCTAACTGAGGTAGATTGGAAAGTTGTACGTACTTAGTAGCAATAACTTAGTTGGGGATACATGTGTTATGTGACCTACGGGATACATGAACACATATTTCATATGCAGTTATCAGCATGTATAGATGGTAAGTAATTGTAGAAAGCTAGTTAAGAATGAATGACTATTTAACTTTACAAAAAGTCAAACGGGTTGAATTGGTAAGCGTAATGCAAGTACTAACAGGATTGCATGAATGGGACGAAACCAATTGCGAGTTACTAGTGTGGTAAGTAAACATAATTAAACGTTGAGCATGCTAGTAAATAATCTATGGGAACCGGGACAACTTATATACTAAGACCCGTGTGAATGATTCAATTTAACACGAAATGAAAATTTTGCATAAAATGATAGAATGGGGTTATTGTATGTATGCCTAAATAGAAAAGAAGTAAAACCCACAATTTAAACTATAAATAGAATGAATAGATAAAGATAATGACCGAATTCGGTCATAAATTAGTAGGAAGTGGTAGTTGACTTTGAAAAGTCAAACTGCTGAGATTTTGTGAAGTAACAAATAAAATGTAAAGATCATATGTAAGAATGTTAGATGCGTAACTTGGTCTTGTATCATAAACGGGAAATCTAGATATTAATGTATATAATTATCCATTACAATTGAAAGAAATTTTGCATGGACTGCTGAAAGTCAACTGTTATGAATGCAAAATATATGTCTAACCAATGACTTTGTAGATACGAATGGTCGAATTTTGGATATGATTAAATCTATGAGACAGTTGACATGATGCAAACGAGTTGGAACTCGTCATGTGAATGAACTAAACCAAACTAAGTATGGCATGGACTTGTGAAGGAGTAAGTCAATCCGACATATGGATTGTTGGTAAACACCGTGAGAGGAAGCTTAGTAAATTTGGTTATTTGTGATTGTTAAGTAGGAAATTGATATGTCAAATAGTACCCCATATGAATGAATGGTAGCTCAAGTATGATGTAATTTGGAAAGTTTGACTTTTAAAGGTCAAAAGATGAATTAATTTTAGCCTAGACTAAGTGTTGTTAAGCAATGGACATATGTGTCTACAGTAAGTAGTGCATGAAATGAATTAACAAACAAATATGCATGAATAGAATGACCCTAGAATTTACCAAAAAGGGGTGGGGCGTACATGGTAGATGTACCTGTTGGGTAGTGACTATAAAACGATATATGACTCTCAAGTTAAGTATGAATAAGTGATGGTGAAATAGTAGGTATGTTATGATAGTGGTAACCCCGATTGAACGATTTCAATATCCATATGTTCATGATCTAACTTTGATGAAATATTTAGAAGTGATTTAAAAAAGGGGGGTGATAATAGTGGAATGTTGTAGTAAGATCATGATGAATACTTATTTGACTAATGCAATTATAAAAGATCTAGTGTAGTTGATTAGGTGAAAGATGGTAATGATATTTCGGTATGCTTGATAATAGCATGAAGGCTTGTTATTAACATTCGAAAGTATGGACATATAATTATGTTAGCTCATGGTTAAATTCATTGTATAGTCTATAATGTGGGTTTGCAACATGGCATGAACGCTTAAATAAAACAAAAGAGTAAATAAGTAAGTGGAAATGATGTTGGCTAAGAATTTAGCATTATGCAAGAATTTTAGCTTTGATGGATGAAGAAACAATAACCGACACGGCTGTCTGGTGTATGCCTCTACGGTGTTGAATAGGAGAACCACAACTCGATCTTCGTCTTCTCCGGTTCAGATCCAGGCCTGCAAGAGAGAAAGGAAGGGTGGAGCGTGGAGGTGACTGCTAGGAAACCACGAATGGAGTCCAACGTACAGACACAAAAAGTGATGGCGGCGACGGCAGCCATGTGTTATCAGGGGGTAATATCATATGTGATAACTTGTGCCCTAATGAGAGGTGAAGACCTCTTATATAGGGCTTCTCATGGGCCTTAATGGGCCGGACATCATGGACCCCTAACTATATGGGCACATAGCCCATTGGCACGAAGCCCAGTTAGGGGGTTACCTCCACACCCCAATATTAGTAAATAATATAAGAAGTAATAAGTAACAAAGACGGTATGTCGGGTCAAGCACCATACCTCTACAAGTCCCCCTAGTCTAGTGTTGCTCCCAGGTGCAAGCGTTGGGTGGAGCGCTAGACTAATTAGGAGTGCTCGGGAATGAAGATTAAGAGCTTTATCTTCTTGGTGGACCAATGACTCGAACATTTCATCTTCTTGTTTCGATGTGTGTGGTAGGTTGCTCGTTGCGCTTGCTATCGGCTATGTGTCACCTTTTAGGCTAACTGTCGCTGGCGCGCGAGCGTCCGTTAACGATTAGTTGCAGGTGTTACTGTGGCTCGTACCCAAACCTGCAAGTATCTCAATCATATAATATGGATGTATTATGAGGCGCCCAGCCTTGTATTGGTGTATCTTAACTTGTAATAAGTTGTTAGATAGTAAATAACGCTAAATATAAAAAGGTTGTACCAAAACCTTGAGCGGCCAATGCTATGGCGCGTGTACGGATGTTATAGCGCGCGGTGAACCAACAACACCTTTCTTGGGGGGTGAAATCATACGGCGCAACATGGTTTGAGAACCATCTAAAGTTGTATTATACCCTGCCATTCCACCAGTTCATTGCTGCTAAGTGTAATGCTTAGGAGCATTGAACTTATAATAAGAGTATCCTTCTCCAATGGATCGTTTGACTCGCCAAAGTTATCGTTCGTGGATTGCTTTAAGTAGGCAAGGGCATGCTCCGCGAAAGACGCCTTTTTAGGCGTACTTCAGTCAGAAGCAATGCTCCACGATATTCGTGAAGTGCTTTGCGGTGGCGTACGATAGCCATTGACTGCGCGAAGTGCTTGCTGATGACGGATGAAAGCAATCCGCGGAGAACGCCTTTTAAAGTATTACGTCAACCAAACGCAGTGGCGGCGCGCTCCTGAAAAGGAGACGCGCGAGAAGATGTAGCATGCTCCTGAGAAGGAAGTGTGGCAACGTTGTAGCACGTTCCTGAAAAGGAGACGTGGCAGCACGTTCCTGAAAAGGAGACGCGCACGAAGTTGTAGCACGTTCCTGAAAAGGAGACGTGGCGGCGCGTTCCTGAAAAGGAGACGCGCGCGAAGTTGTAGCACGTTCCTGAAAAGGAGACGTGGCGGCGCGTTCCTGAAAAGGAGACGCGCGCGAAGTTGTAGCACGTTCCTGAAAAGGAGACGTGGCGGCGCGTTCCTAAAAGGAGACGCGCGCGAAGTTGTAGCACGTTCTTGAAAAGGAGACGTGGCGGCGCGTTCCTGAAAAGGAGACGCGCGCGAAGTTGTAGCACGTTCCTGAAAAGGAGACGTGGCGGCGCGTTCCTAAAAAGGAGACGCGCGCGAAGTTGTAGCACGTTCCCGAAAAGGAGTCGTGGATGAAGTTGCGGGACGCCTCTGACGCCCACGCGATATGCGGAATGCCTCTGACGCCCACGCTATATGCGGAACGCCTCTGACGCCCACGCCATACGCGGAACGCCTCTGACGCTCACGCTAGCATGGCATAGGGAGTTACCGACAAGCGGGGTTACCCGTAAGTGTGACTGAACCTGCAAAAATCAGTCATATAATATGGGCGTATTATAAGGTGCCCAACCTTGCGTTAGTGTATCTTGAATTTTAAAATAAGCTACTAGATATAAGCCACGCAAAATTTAAAAGATTGTACCGAAACGTTGTAATTGAAGTTGAATTATTTGGCGTGTTTGTTGGGTCATGTTATTAGAGGTTTGCGTTTGTCTTGGGCTTGATCTTGTTCTTGTTCTAGTTAGTTTTCGGCCCTCTGGGGCCAATGTATGATGACCGCCCTATTATACTATAAATAGGGGCTTACTAGTCTATTTGTGGTTGCTAGTCCATTGTATTATTGTTGGTTTTGTAATCGGCTCAGTGTACCAGACGGTTCTTAGAAACCGTGTGCACTTGATCAATAGAATCATTCAGTTCAAAGTCTCTTTCTTGTTCTTTACATACATTCATTGTTTCCGCCTTGATTGTGTGTTTGTTTGATACCCGGTAGAGAAGATCTTGGACTTACAATTGGTATCAAAGCCTAAGAAGTCTTTCGAAGGCTCGGTTTGGTATCAAAGGAAGAAGATCAAGGAAGTTACTACTAAGAGAAAGAAATGGATCAAATTATTAATCAGGCTAACTTAAATGGACTAAATGCTGACCAGCTACTCGTAGCTGCACAAGTAGACAAAGCCATGGAATCTGTCATTGGCACTCATCAGAAAATCCCTGTTCTTCAACTCGGAATGTCTTATTCTGAGTGGAAATTCAGGTTCATTCAAGTCATGAAAATTAAAGACTCAAAAGGCTCTACGATCCATCCTAAATGGTCCCTGTGTGATCACATCCGTGGTTAATGATGCAACTGGGGCTACTGCCGTCAAACCCAAAAGCATGTACTCTGATGAGGATCACGAAAGGACTGACATTGACGAAAGAGCACTTGCTTATCTTCATCAAGGGCTCTCACCTGAAGTGTCCATTGGATTTCGTGATACTACTACTGCTAAAGAACTTTGGGAAGCTCTTGAGAATCTTTATGAAGGTAACGAAGAAATGAAAGAGAGCAGAAGGGAAATGTTAAGTAAAAAATTCAATGCTTTCAATCATGTTCCAGGTGAAACTCTAGAAAGTCAGATTCAACGTTTTGTGGCGCTAGTAAGTGAAATGAAGTCCAATGATATGGTGGTGGATAACTCAGTGATGAACAAAAAAATTACTTAACACTCTACCACGAAGTTGGGACTCAAATGTGACACTAATCAAGAGAACCAAAGATCTGGCTCGACTCACCCTGTCTGAAACCATCTCCTTGGTCAAATCCTACGACCTTGATGACAGACAACGTTATCTGACTCAAACTGCTAGTTACAACAATGCAATCATTGCTACTCCTAGCAATGCTCTCATATCTCAGCAAGAACCTCAACGATCCTCGTTGTACTCCTATCCTGCCAGTGATCCTCATATCCACCAATGTTTGCATCCAACTCATCCAAAAATTCAACACCATCACCCCAGTCAACAGTTGCTACTGGATCTTCACCCTCTCCACTCTCTTCCACTGCTGTAACTCAGTCAACTGTGAAAATCCCAAAGGATCTCGAAAACAACCTAAGCTTGTTTGCTGGATTTATGAATTGCTACAATACCTTCTTGACAGGACAGCTCACTGCCAAAGATGTTGGAGCTTGTGACTTGAATTATGGTAATCAAGATGATATAGAGGAAATGGACTTAACTTGGCAAATAGCCATGGTAGTTCATCGAGCAAATAAATTTGTGAAGAAGACTGGGAGAAACGTGTGGGAAAATCCTTCTAAGAAACTTGGGTGGGATAAAACAAAGATGCGCTGCTATAACTGTGATGAACCTGGTCACTTTGCTCGTGAGTGCACCAAGCCCGAAAGGGAGATGGAAACTTCTGCTCCTGCAGCCGCTGCCTCTGCATCTGCTTCCAGCACTCAGACAGCTACAACTCGTACTGACTCTACGTCCTCAAACTCCAACAAAGCCAGGGTTGCTCAATCAGGAGGTGGATGGGATTGGACGTCACAAATAGAGGACCTGAAGATTGCTGAAGACACTGTGTACAAAGCACTCATGGCTCAGATGGATGATGACTACAATCCTTCAGCTGCTGAGGTACATTCTGAAACTCTAGCTGAATCTTGTTGCACTGAAAGGTGTAAACTTAAAATTAAGGGGTTTAGAGAGGAAACTCTCTCTGCATACAAACAGCTTGAATATGAAAAAATGGCCTTTTGGGACATTAAAAAGAAATTTGATTCTTATAAAGAAATGGTTGAAAAACAAAAACTTGATATCAAGCGTTTGCATCAAGAGGTGAGTGATCACAAGTGTCAATACTTACACTTCAAACGGCTGTCTGATACTTTGACCACTGAATTGATCGATTTAAAATCAAAATTTGAAAATGTTGATTTTCACTTTAAAAAATTCGACTGTTCTAGTGACAAAGTCGAAAAAATGATCAATACTCAGTTAAAGTACAGACCAAAGGAAGTGAGAAATAAAGGTCTGGGGTTTGTGGAAATTCCACCACCCTTTAATGAAAATTATTCCTCAATTCCCATGTCGGATGAAGAAATGTTGGCTCTGCCTGTTAAAGGATACGGTCCTCCAATAGTAGAGCCAACCAGTCGACCATCGAGGGATCAAGCTGAAATTTACAAACCAGAATCGATCCCCATCAGAATCTCTAAGCCCACATATAGACAATATAAGCAAGAACAAGCTCCATCAAAAACTTTTTGTCAAGTCTCAAGATGCCTCCAAGCAGACCGAGACGTTAATTTTTGAGAAAAATAAAGAAACTGACAGAGTTTTTGATGTAAAAAGGGATGAGGTTCCAGTTTCAAATAATACAACTGAATCAAATGATGTCTTAAATGAAAATAATTTTGAAACTAAAACGACACCTGTTCTGACCCCCTCAGTCAGACTCAAGTGTAACTTATGAGTTTTGATTTCATGAAACAAATCCGGGAACTTTGTCTAAAAAACATAGGGCAAACAGCAACGACAATCTAACCAATTTGTCATCGTACTCAGATGATTCGCCAGTGTCTGAACCTAACTCTGACTCTAGTGCAGACTCAGCCGACACAAATGCTTCTAGCTATCAGTCATGTGACACAGTTGAAATCATCTGAGGACATGCCCACTTCGAATAAATTTGTTTCTGTGTGTGTTCAAAATGCATTTGATTCAGATGAAGAGAGTGTAAAATCATCTAACACTCATGTAGTTGAAAAAGTTTCTCACAAAACTTCCTGTGATGTTTCTGATGCTGTGAATGTTACTAATTCAATTGATTCTTGTGCAGAAAGTTTAATTATTGAGGATTGGGTAGACGATGGGGATGAAGTCGATGACTCTGATTCACTTGCATTAAATAATAAAAATCAGAGAAACAATTTATCAATTTCTGTTAAAGACAAAAATATTTGTGTGGGCTCGTTTGTTTTGAGCATAAAACCTTGTGACTTATCGTCTGACTCTTTGTTTGATCATTCAGATTCTGTTATTTTATCTAATCCGTGTGACAAATCAAAAAATCTTTTGGTTAAACAATCAAGTACAGTAGGGCTGGGAAATATGTTCCACCGAAACATGTTTTGCCAAAATATGAAAAACAAAATTGTTCAAATCAAAGAAACAGGTATTCAAAACCAGCATCACACAGGTATAGCAATGTGAACAAATCCTTTGATCTGAAGAATCTGCAAGATCTCAGGGGATTCACATGTAAAGCGTCAGATATGCTACACATGTGGAATCCCAGGACACATTGCTCAAAATTGTAAATCAAATCTTGCAAGCTAGAAACATCAGAAGGCTCCAAACGGGAATCATCATCACTTTCAGCCAATGAAGGTTTGAGAAACCTAAGGCAGTGAAAGTTGACACCTCCAAGTGAAGCCTTCTCATGGTGATTGGAATAGAAATAAGCAGTTCAAACAGTCACGAAAAATACTTAAGCAACAAAAGAAAGCTTTCAAGAGATTATCTGATTTCAAAGACAAATTGTTTTTACAAAACAAGTTGCATTGGAAACCAAAATGTTCTATTCCAAATTCCTCCCCGTCAGTAGGATCTTCTTGTTCAGTTAATAATTTGTCTAATCTTTGTGCTTCCGTCTCAACCGCTAACATGCATTGGATGAAAGTCCAGTACATTGATAGCAACGGTGTACCCAAAACTACTATGGCTTGGGTGCCAACTAATAACTAATCATACGCTCATGTGCAGGAACAGCTATGGCGGACTATCATTCGTCTCTGGTACATTGATAGTGCTGTTCAAGGCACATGACAGGAGACTTATCCCAACTTACAGATGTGGAATTTTTTAATGGTGGATTTGTTTCTTTTGCGGGTGGTGAAAAAGGTCAGATAACTCAAAGGGGAACGGTAAGAAATGGTGCTCTTCAGTTTAAACAAAGTTAACTATGTTCCTGAGCTAAAGCATAGTTTACTAAGTGTTTCCCAAATCTGTGATAATGGTTACTCAACTCACTTTACCGATAAAAGTTGCTTCATCTTGAAACCTGGAGTTGTGATTCCAGAAGAATGGGTATTACTAAAATCTGAACGTCGGGGAAATGCTTATGTTATCAACATGAACAAACCTCCTTCTGAGAACGTTACTTGTCTTTTCTCAAAAGTTTCTCAAAACAATGCCATCTATGGCATCGTCGTCTTGGACATGCTAATGCTAAAAACCTAAACAGGGTTGCTAAACTGGGGTTGGTAAGGGATTTGCCAATACGTGATTTTATACAATCGAAAAATGTGTTGCATGTGCCAGAGGAAAGCATCATCGTAAACCACATCATCCTAAGTTGGTAAACACTATTGATTCTCTCTTGCAACTTGATTCATATGGATCTATTTGTCCGGTGAATGTGCTCAGTATTTCTCGTAAATCTTACTGCTTAGTAATAACTGATGATTTCTCACGTTTTAACTTGGGTTTTCTTTTTGGCTAACAAAAGTGAGACTGCAGAAATAGTAAAACAGTTTGTCGTCTTAATGGAGAATCAGACCAACTTGAAGGTAAAGAGCATATCGTTGTGACAATGGCACTGAGTTCAAAAATGCAGAGTTAAACCATTTCTGTGCTCAGAAAGGGATAGCACGTCAATTCAGCTCAACAAGGACGCACAGCAAAATGGGAGTCGCGAAAGAAGAAATCGCACTCTGATTGAAGCTGCTCGCACAATGTTGTGTGATTCACAGCTTCCTACCTTCTTTGGGCAGAAGCTGTGAACACAGCCTGTTATGTGCAAAACCGAGTTCTCGTCAACAAAGCTCGAATGAAACACCCTACGAAGTGCTGTTTGGACACAAACCCTCCGTTAAGCAATTTCGTGCTTTTGGTTGTCCGTGCACATTCTTGCATTTGGATGCTACTCCAAAGTTTGATGCGAAAGCTGACGACTGCTATTTTGTTGGCTATGCTGGCAAAACTGCATATAGGGTTTACAACAAACAAACAAAGCTAATCGTAGAGTCGTTTGACGTGCGTTGGCTGAGGAGAATGAGACGGATGCTAGAGAGTCCCAGATTGGTTATTTGACTATGATACTCTCTTTCGATCTTTTCATATTTTTGATGATGTGTTTAGTGGTGTTTATACAGATTCTACAGGTACTTCACATACGCCACAGTTTCCTCATCCTCTGTCAGTTATGATGCATCGAATGAGGGGGATGATGTACCTGCATCGTCATCATCACAACAACACTCAGTGTCTATCGAATCCCATGCTCCCATTATGATCCTGTGCAACGGAGAGGAAGAAGATCTATCTTCAGATACTTTGGTTCCTGCTTTTTATGATCCAATACCTCCAAATGCACGGTGGAGCATAATGCTGACAACGAAGCTGATACTGACACCGTGGAAGAAACTGCAGCCGTAGTATCACGCCTTTGCCTGCAGATGTTTCAGTTCCAGACAGAGGCATTCCTACAAATATTCAACGAGATCATCCACTGGAAAACATCATTGGTCCAGTCGATGCAGGTGTCTTAACCAGGAGTCAAACTGGTGACATCAACAGATGCTTGTACTCA
>JAUTDX010000331.1:0-169117 GCA_030844895.1 Ambrosia x helenae | reverse complement strand
ACCATTAGAGGCTAAGTATGTAATTGAGTTGGCTGACGGTAAAAAGATTGAAGCTACTTGTATCCTTCGGGAGTGTCAACTAGAGTTGTCGGGTTTGTCGTTCCCCATCGACCTTATGCCGGTACCTTTGGGTAGTTTTGACGTTGTTGTAGGCATGGATTGGTTGTCTTTGTATCGCGCTGAGATCGTTTGTTACGACAAGATTATTCGGATTCCCCTCCCTGATGGAGAATTCCTTTCGGTGTACGGTATCAAGGGCGGTGCTCCACTAAATCTCATCTCCAGCATGAAAGCCCTTAAGTATCTTCGAAAGGGTTATTCGGCCATTTTGGCACTTTTATCTGTTTCCCCTACCGATGAGAAAAAGATCGACGATATTCCTGTTGTACGCGAGTTTCCTGATGTATTTCCCGATGACTTATCTGGTCTTCCTCCCCGTCGTCAGGTTGAGTTCTGTATTGATCTTGTACGGGGCTGCTCCTATTGCTTGGGCCCCTACCGTCTTGCACTCCGAGATGCAGGAATTGTCCAGTCAGTTACAGGAACTCTTGGACAAGGGTTTTATCAGACCAAGTCTTCCCTTGGGGAGCCCCAATTTTTTTCGTTTGAAAGAAAGATGGAAGTTTTCGATTGTGTGTGGATTACAGAGAATTGGAACAAAGTGACCATCAAGAACCGTTACCCTCTTCCACGTATTTGATATCTATTCGACCAACTCCAGGGTTCTAGCTACTACTCTAAGATTGATTTGAGGTCCGGTTATCACCAGTTGCGCGTAGGGAAGCTGACGTTGCAAGACTGCCTTTCGTACACGTTATGGCCATTTTGAGTTCTTGGTCATGCCTTTCGGTCTCACAAACGCACCGGCGGTTTTCATGGATTTGATGAACCGCGTTTGCAAACCGTATCTTGACAAGTTCGTCATCGTGTTTATGATGACATCCTAATTTACTCCAAGAAAAGACCGAACACGAGGAACACCTGCGCTTGGTTTTGGAACTTTTGCGACGGGAACAACTTTTACGCTAAGTTCTCAAAGTGTGACTTTGGTTACGCGAAGTTCAGTTCCTAGGACATGTGGTTAATGAACTAGGAATTCATGTCGATCCAGCTAAGATCGAAGCGATCAAGGACTGGGAAGCACCAAAGACGCCAACTGAGGTGCGGCAATCCTAGGCCTTGCGGGCTATTATCGTCGTTTCATTAAGGGGTTCTCGAAGATCGCTCAACCCCCTCACCACTCTTACTCAGAAGGATAGAAAAATTCGCCTGGGGTGAACCACAAGAGTCAGCCATTTCAAAAACTGAAGTCTAAACTTTGTTCTGCTCTATTTTGTCCTTGCCTGAAGGCCCTGATGATTTCGTTGTTTACTGTGATGCTTCTATTCATGGTCTCGGTTGCGTATTGATGCAACGCGAGAAAGTGATTGCGTATGCTTCTCGTCAACTCAAGGTGCACGAGAGGAACTACACCACCCATGACTTGGAGTTGGGGTGCAGTGGTTTTCGCATTGAAAATTTGGAGACATTACTTGTACGGTACCAAATGCACCATATACACCGATCACAAGAGTCTTCAACATATTTTCGACCAACAACATTTGAACATACGACAACGTCGTTGGATTGAACTCCTGAACGACTATGATTGCGCCATTAAGTACCATCCTGGCAGGGCGAATGTAGTAGCAGACGCCTTGAGAAGGAATGAATCAATTAATCCTCGTCGCGTTCGGGCGTTGCAAGCTCACCATTCATTCCTCTCTACCTGACCAACTCCGTTCTGCTCAGTTAGAAGCTTTGAAGGAGGAAAACCTTAAAGCTGAGACTATGCACGGTGCCGACAAGCACCTCGAAGCGAAGGCCTGATGGCCTGCACTACCTGCAGAACGCATATGGGTTCCTTTATTCGGGGGACTTCGGGAGCTTGTCTTAGATGAGGCTCACAAGTCCCGGTATTCTATTATCTGGTTCGGATAAGATGTACCAAGATCTAAAGGTGCTTTACTGGTGGCAAACATGAGGTCGGATATAGCCTCCTACGTGAGCAAATGCTTGACCTGTGCTAAGGTCAAGGTGGAATACCAGAAACCGTCGGGTCTCTTGCAACAACCTGAAATTCCGGAGTGGAAATGGGAACGGATTACAATGGATTTTGTCACGCAACTACCTAAGTCACCGAGCGGGAATGATAAGATATGGGTGATTGTTGATCGGTTGACGAAATCAGCCCATTTTCTCGCTATTAAGGAGACCGACACCATGGATCGTTTGGCTCGTCTTAATCTGAAGGAAGTTGTTTCTAAGCATGGGGTGCGTTTCTATTATTTCGGATCGTGACTCCCACTTTACTTCTCACTTCTGGAAGTCTTTGCACAAGGCTTTGGGTACCCAGCTAGACATGAGTACAACTTATCACCCACAGACTGACGGTCAGAGTGAACTCACGATTCAAACCTTAGAAGACATGCTGCGGGCATGTGCGATCGATTTTGGCAAAAGTTGGGAAGCCCACCTACCGTTAGTAGAATTCTCTTACAACAACAGTTACCACACGAGCATCAAGGCAGCTCCGTTCGAGGCACTGTACGGGCGGAAATGCCGGTCTCCTCTTTGTTGGGCTGAGGTGGGTGAGAGTCAACTCACTGGGCCTGAGCTAGTGTACGAAACTTCGGAAAAGATCGTACAGATTCGTAACCGGTTGGCAGCGGCACGGGATCGGCAGAAGAGTTATGCCGATCAGCGTCGCAAGCCATTGGAATTCCAAGTTGATGACAAAGTACTCTGAAAGTGTCACCGTGTGGAAGGGCGTCATACGCTTTGGGAAGCGTGGCAAACTCAACCCTCGGTATGTCGGCCCATTTACAATCCTGGAACGGATTGGACGGTGGCATATCGTCTTGATTTCCGACGGAGCTCGGCAACGTACATAACGTCTTCCATGTGTCCAACTTAAAGAAGTGTCTGGCTGACGAGTCTCTTATTGTTCCACTGGAAGAGATCAAGGTTGATGATCGTCTTCGGATTGTGGAGGAACCTGTTGAGATTCTTGATTACAAGATTCGTAGCCTACGTCATAGCAAGATTCGCATTGTTAAGGTTCGCTGGAACTCGAACCGGGGACCAGAGTACACTTGGGAACGGGAGGATCAGATGAAGTCTAAGTATCCTCATCTCTTTCCTAAGGAAGCGTTCGAATCGAGATATCTTACCACTGCAACTGAATGAATCTCGGGACGAGATTCCTTTTAACGTGGGGATGATGTGACAACTCGGGTTAAATCTCTCTCTTGGTTTCTATCTTTTGTCTGTTTCTTTTGTTATTCCTTTTGTTACTTGTGCAATTTTCGGGACGAAAATTCTTTTAACGTGGGGATGATGTGACACCCGGCAAATTCCGGTTAACAACGCTGCCTAGATTAAAGTCTACCTTAGCGAGTCACGCGTATATTATACTTAACTGGATTAGTTGAGTCGTGTTACGGTTCGGGAACTGTTAGTTTAGTATAGAGGATCATTAGATGTCAGTCTAGAGGCTCATTAGATGTCAGTCCTTAACCAAGTGTACAAGGGGTCACGATTCGTAGAATCGTCAGAGCATAGGGAACATACAAGTCTCGAGTCTCGGGAATTGGTGAACGAGTGTGAATGTGTTTGTTTGCAAGTATTATGTGTTTACAATCATTATGTGACTTGTCGGTATGTGAAAGTGTGGTTAACATATGTTAAAACGGGGTTTAACGCGTAAAATACGCAGAACCAACCCCTATAGGCGATTAGGGAGGGCTAATCGCCTATAGGGAGGCGACTGGGACATGTTTTGGGGCGAGTAGCAGGCTAATCGCCTATAGGGAAGGCGATTAGCAACCCTAATCGCCTATAGGAGCTGCATAATCGCCTGCAACGTACCTGACGACTAAAAACGACTATAAATACCATACTTGACCTCCTAAACTTCATTATAACAACCCTAGTCGTCCCACAACTCGTCCCAACACACACAAAACCTCTGGAACACGATTTTGGATCAAAATACACGATTTCAAGCCTATTACATCAATCTATCAAAAACCTAAGGTGTGGTTTTCATTCATGCAACCTTTAATAATGTTTTTATTGAATCCCTAATGGTCCAGACCTGTTTATAAACGTATGTGTCTTCTGAAATTCGTTAATAATCATCGTTAATTGGATTCTAGCTATTATGCATGTTGTATGTGTGTTTATAATTAAAAGATAGGGTTTTTTGTGATTCAAGAAGGATTGTTAACATAATATTAAGGTAGTTACAGATTGATGATGATAACATTGTTGATTGAAATCTAAGTAATTGTTCATTAGGGTTACGGTTATGCATGTTAATGTGATGTTTCATGCTATGTGTATGGTTTTTTGGGATACATGGTTGCATGCAGGGTTTGATAGAACGAGGTTAAACGAAGGATTTTGATTGAAATATGTTTGATATGGTTGTTTGATTGATATTTGATGTTTACACTCGTTCTGGATTTGATTTGGAGTGTTAAACGCGCGAAAAACCGGAACAGCTGGGCTAAAGGCGAGTAGGAATCCTAGTCGCCTATGCTATAGGCGATTAGGAGGCTAATCGCCTGATGGGACACCCTACTCGCCTATAGTATAGGCGATGGGGGGTCTAAATGCCTTTACTTCATGCGATTACGATCCTAATTGCTAGTTAAGCCCTGAATTGCATGCCTTACGACCTAATCGCCTATAAACTCATGATTTGCATACCGCATGACCCTAATCGCCTATAGTATAGGCGATTAGCCTTCCTAAATGCCTGTTGACCCACATAATCACTAGTTGACTTTTCCTAATCGCCTGTACTGCTGCTGTAAGTGTAATTTAGCATTTCGGGACCCGATTGGACACCTAGGAACATGCTAGGAACCCCGTAGCATACCTAATAACTTGGTAAACATGTGCTGGACTTATTTATGAGATACTTGAACTACGTGCTACAACTTGTTGGATTTTAACGTATGTTAAGTGTGATTGTATGATTGTATGTTTGAGAGTGCAAGTATAACACGGGGAGTCTCGGGTCACCAATGGGATGTCGAGTCTTGTACATTGGGTTAATTTAATAGTCACAGTGTTTTCAAACGAACTTGGTTATGGTCTGGACATTAGGGACTAACTAACCTACGGGTTATTAGTCTAATTACTTGTAACTGTCATATGTTAGGTCGCCGCCTTACGGGCTAGCATAGCTTGCTGATTTTATTCGTATTACGAAGTAACGCAACCTAAGGTGAGTTCACGGCCCCACTTTTAACTGGTTTCACTTTTTGGGGGAGAAAACATGTTTAAACTTATGTTTTGGTAACAACTGTCATACTATGGGTTTCTATGGTTTACTATACGATCTTTGGAAGTCTCGGGGGAAACCATGAATGTGCAGGTTAGCACAACGGGGAAATGTGAATAGATCTATTGGGAGTAACCAACCCCGCTCGTCGGCTTGGAGTGCCGGGCGAGTGCATATTGTCTCAAACAGGAACAGGTTTACTATTCGGGCACAACATCTGGTTTGCGAGTTAGTAATGGTTTTCCAATCGTGTAGTAACAAAACATACGCCTAGCTAGCGTACTTTGGTTTAATAATTAATATAGTATGCACAGGTTGAACTTAGTACTTTATTTACAAACCTGTGAACTCACCAGCATTTTTGTGCTGACGTAACTCTTACATGTTTTCTCAGGTCGCTAAGGTAGCACTACGGAACTAGGGCGCATGCGTCTGCACGGCGTCTAGTTAGGGTTGCATGGTTTTCGAACGTTGAATATTTTGGTTTACTTTTGGATTATGTTTTGAGAATAAGCTTCCGCAGTATTTGGGGATTTTTAAACTATGTTTATGAAATTGCATATGTTCATTTAGATTTGTTTATTGTGATCGTTGACTTGGATCCTGGTTTGTCATGCGCCTCGTGGTAAAAACTCCGCAAGTGGATTTTGAGGGTGTGACATTCAATGCAAAGGATGGGAAATCACACGTAGTCGCTTAGTAGGATCATCGAAGGTCCAAAGTTTATTAAGTAGTGGAGATGAAATGGAACGATAAATACATGTCCTATACCTAGTGATCGCTCCCTTGCAGGTTAATCAAGACAAATGACCAAAGTCAAACCTTGTGGGGACTTATAATCCTAGTTAGATCATGTTGTGGCATGGTTATGGCTTAACAGGTCAGATTGGGTTAATGTTAATCTTATGTTGAATTGGTAAGCGTTAGGAACCCGGATGGAAGGCATGTTGGTTAGTGTTTTGTTGGATTCATGGTGAAATCACAAGTCGGCCTTGGTTCCTTATAAGTTCCTTCTTGGTTCAGGTACAAACCAAGGCGAAAGAGCTGCATATATGCAGCAAAACGACCCCAAACAGCGACAGATGGCCGTAACCTACGGTCAAAAACCCACAGAATGGCCGAGAGTCCCCACCGTCGTAGCCTACGGCCAACCAGCCGTAGGCTACGGTTGGCCCCATCGAAGCAATATAACAGATGTAGATTACGGTTCATCAGCCGTAGCCTACGGCGGGTCTTCTTGGCCCAAATGTTTGTGATGCTCAATGTTTTATCATATGTTTTTCCGTGTTTTAACGTATGTTATCTAATTCTAATCGATTTTTATACATGGTTTAACTTTAGGAGCGACTAGGGAATGCTTAAAGGAGAATGATCAAGCTCTTATTTTGAAGAATCAAACGCATATGATACTCGAGCTTCCGCACTCGTATTTTGTATTAGGGTTCAAATGACATTAGTTAACTTAGATGTAATCAAACAAACTTCCAAACATGATCTCATGTCGTGATGCGCTGTGAAACATTATGTTATTAATGTAGATGAACCCGATATTTGAATGATAAACTCAATGTAAATCTAAATTTCTGGTATGAGTCTTACATTTCAGTCCCAAGCCCTAACCTTCACTTACCATATCACTCCACCACAAGGGAATTTAAACTTAAGTAAACCCTTCTGTAAAAAGCTACAAAACCTCAAATGGTAAATAAGCCAAATCTATATCTATATATAATAAACGATTGAGTTGGGGGACACATGTTACAAGGTGAGGCATTCCTACCCTTGAAATCCCGTAAAAAATTTAGGTTATAAATAACCTAATTTTATTTATTTATTTATTTATAATCTTTATTATTACTTTACAATATTATAAATAAAAATCTTATAATAATATCAATTCTCTCTCTTATGAAATAATATTATTAAATCATAATTTAATGTTTGTCTTTTATTTATTTAATATTTATTGTCTTAACTAATTTTTTTATATATTTCCGCTTATTAAAAATCATTTACTATTTTATTAATCCAACAACATGTAAATTAAATTTTCTAACCTAATAATAAATAAATAAAGCAAAATAAAATGTTATAATCTGTGTGATACACAAGTTTGTAATGAATTCTTTACACTAAATGAAACTATAAATAAGAGTTTTGTTTTCATCCAGAGTAGAATAAGTCAAAACAAGTCGTTTTCTAAAATTCTACTCCTTCAAGACTACCGCCCCAATCACGCTCTGTAATGGTTGCTTCTGCCTCTGCTCCTCATCCAAACATACATTCTCTCTTTTATATACATTTTTCATATTACTCACATGATTAAAATTATTGTTTTCTCATATTAAATTATATTAATTTATATGCTACATTGTAACACACATTGATGCTTCATATTAGATTATATGTTAGTCTACTATAATAAGATCTTACATATATAAAATAAAATATGTATAAAGTGCAACAATATGATCAAATTTAATACTCTAAAGTATTCACGTTAACACCTTCATATTACGTAAGATGGTTCTTTATATTATATAGAGTGGTTATTAGTGCAAGAGAGAGAAAATTTTACTGTTTATTCGTAAATTTGAAGATGACATTGTCGACCCACTATAATTTTTTAATGCATTTGAAAGTGGTTGTTTCACGCCATGAACACCGCCCACGGGGGCGTGGAGGGGGGGGGGGGGAAGAAGTCCACTGGCGTGGGCTTTGAGGGGGGACACGTGACAGCTTTTTATTGGGTCTTGCATTTATTGACTGATTTATCTTTTTTTTTTTTAATTTTACACACAATAATATTATTCCTTCCCCCCTCTTCCCCCTACCGCCCCAATCACGCTCTGCAATGGTTGCTTCTGCCTCTGCTCCTCATCCAAACATACATTCTCTCTTTTATATACATTTTTCATTCTTACTCACATGATTAAAATTGTTGTTTTCTCATATTATATTATATTAATTTATATGCTACATTGTAACGCGCATTGATGCTTCATATTAGAATATATGTTAGTCTACTATAATAAGATCTTACAGATATAAAATAAAATATGTATAAAGTGCAACAATATGATCAAATTTAACACTCTAAAGCATTCACGTTAACACCTTCATATTACGTAAGTGGGTTCTCTATATTATATAGAGTGGTTATTAGTGGAAGAGAGAAAATTTTACTGTTTTATCCGTAAATTTGAAGATGAAATTGTCAACCCACTATAATTTTTTAATGCATTTGAAAGTGGTTGTTTCACGCCATGAACACCGCCCCGCGGGGGGCGTGGAGGGGGGAAGCCCCTTGGGGGGGAAGAAGTCCACTGGCGTGGGCTTTGAGGGGGGACACGTGGCAGTTTTTGATTGCCCCCCCCCTCCGTAAATTTGAAGATGAAATTGTCAACCCACTATAATTTTTTAATGCATTTGAAAGTGGTTGTTTCACGCCATGAACACCGCCCCGCCCCGCGGGGGGTGGAGGGGGGAAGAAGTCCACTGGCGTGGGCTTTGAGGGGGGACACGTAGCAGTTTTTGATTGCCCCCCCCCCCCCTCCCCACAATTTTCACTCTTCACACAAGGGCCCCACACGTGCCACATGACGCCTCATGCCCCCCCCCCCCCCCACACACACCACCCACCACCCACCCACCCACCGTATGGTCTAACTAACTAAATTAAACAATATAAAGCGATCCATATTTTGGAAGGTACTGGGCCAGTGTCCAACCAAAAAAAAGGCTTAAGGCCCATTTAAGTAACCGTTTATAGGAATCTCTCTTTTTGGGTTGTGGGTAGGGTAAGTTTTCATGTAAAAAGGAATGCATAGTTCAATTTCTTTTTATAGAAATATTATGAGCCTATGAGGAAAGTGTACAGAGGTATTATTGACACACTAAAAAAGTGTCGCTATAACTAATTAAAGTTTTGATGATACTTATAAAATATGTGGGTAAATCAGTAAATGTTATAGTTTTAGGTTTTAGTCACATGTTCATAATTAAGTGTCAGAAAAAAAAAATCAAATAATCAACTCGCATTCCTTTTATGAATTATTCTTTCTTTCCATTTTTTTTTTGACATTGACAACTTTTTTTTTTTTTTTTTTTTTTTTAGTGGCACCTTTTGATGTGTCACTAAACACCAATTACTTTAGATAACAAAATTATATGTTAATTCAAATGAAATGTTATTTAAGTTCAACTCATCTATATATATATATATATATATATATATATATAGGGTAGAGATCCTAAGAGAACCAACCCTTATTTGAGAACTAAGAAAACCATTCTGAGCCACACATTTCATATAAAGCCAAAAAAAAAAAAAATTTTTTTTTTTTTTTTTTTTTTTTTTTTTTTTTTGCTTTAATCGCACATTTTTATGCAAAGAAATTTTTTTTTTTTTTTTTTTTGAATTTTTTTTTCATTTATACATATGTGTATATGACAATTATACATATGTGTATATAGCAATTATACATATGTGTATATAGCATTTTTCAGCTATACATATGTGTATATTTCAGTTATACATATGTGTATATAGCATTATACATATGTGTATAATGCAATTATACACATGTGTATACTGAAAAAAAATACAAAAAAAATAAAAAAAAAAAATTCCTTACATATAAAGCAGCGATTTTTGCAAAAAAAAAAAAAAAAAAAAAAAAAAAAAAAAAAAAATTTGCCTTAGAGAAATGTGTGGTCCAGAATGGTTCTCTAGTTCTCAATTTGGGAAAAGGTTCTCATTTGAACCAAATCCTATATATATATATATATATATATATAGGGACAGGATCAAATATAAAGTAATATAAACGTGCGAAGCGTGCGAAGGATCACTTTGTACATGATAATTACGTAATGATAATTACGTAATGTTTTTTATGTTCATGAAAGCATTACGTAATTATCATTACGTAATTATCATGCACAAATGCATGATAATTACGTAATGATAATTACGTAATGCTTTCATGAACATAAAAAACATTACGTAATTATCATTACGTAATTATCATGTACAAATATCCTTCGCACGCTTCGCACGATCCTCTATTTTTGTAGAATAACCGCCCCCTATATATATATATATATATATATATATATATATATATTGCAAAGGGATTAATCCTACATGTCATACTTTTATGCAATCTCTCTTTTAAGAGATGCACATAGGATGTGATGTGGCAAGTGTAAACCAATTAAAAAAAAGGAATAAATATGATTTAACCTAATATATTATAATCTTTAACCCAATCTATTAAATACCCAATCTACTAAATCTAAATATTAAAACTTTACTATTTTTTCTCTCATGTTTCCTCCCATAACTTTTAAACGTTAATATCTTTTATATACAAGATTTTTTAAAGAAAAAAATTACACCAAATTAACGAGCGTTTTATTATCTTTCCAACGAATACCATAGTGCTATATAAAAAACGGAGAAAAAAAATGACTATTTTTTGTAACCCGACAGGTATTGTGTCGGGTTTGGGATTAGTTTAAAAAAATTGTGGGTTTGGGTCGGGTCTGGGATTAGGTGATACCCGACCCGATTACCTGAAACAACATACCCAAATACCCGAACTATATACCCGATCATATACCCATGAATTTTTTAACGCATCACATAACCCTTAGACTAATGCGTTCGATATTTCAATAATTAATTTTTTTTTCTTATTTCATGTTAGTTCTTTTTAGAATGATCGATTACAAACTTTCGAATTCATTTGTAATGGCACTAGATTTATACCCCGGCGCAGAGATTTGTTTTTTTTTATATTTGAATATGATAACTTATGCCAGAGATTTGTTTATAATAATAATATATTTTATTATGTCATATTAGATATTTCAACCCGGGACGCTCCCGGGATAAAAACTAGTAATTAAATATGAGTTAAAATTTCAAATAGAAACCATAAAATTATATGTTTATTGAAGATTCATTTATGATTATCATTTAACTTCCATTAAATATTCACATATAATTTTTTTTAAATTATATCTATCTATTATAATAATTGAAAACAAAAAATCCTACATGACATTCAAAGATGACATCCCCCCTTAAGTGTGTCGTGTGTCATGTCATGTGACATTACATGGCATTAATTTATTTTAGAAAAAAAAATTAAAAACAAAATTGGATTTCTCTCTCTAATGTTTTCTCTCATAATTTTTAAACGTTAATATCTTTTATATATGAGATTTTTTTAAAGAAAAAAATTACACCAAATTAACGAGCGTTTTATTATCTTCCCAACGAGTACCATAGTGCTATATAAAAAACAAAGAAAAAAACAGCGATTTTTTTGAGGGGTTTTGTTCATACAGAAAAAAAAACACAAAGTGTTGAGGTAATTCATTAATCGTGTATAGGCAAGTCACTAACTATGATCAAATTAATAAGGGTTCTGGGTTTCATACACCACGTGACATCACATTCTGTAGGTGTGACATCACATTTTGGGGTATGTGGCAGCCTTCTATTGGTAAGTGATGTGGGCCAGGATGTATGAATCCTAAATAGAAGGTGTATGAATCCTAATTACCATTAATAAATATGAATTCTATTTTCAACATGTGTTACCATTGGAGTTGTACATTATTTTAGGTTAGGTATTAATATTAGAGTTATACATTGTTTAAGGTTAGGCGTTAACATTGGAGATACATTGTTAATTGTTTTTGTTAGGTGATACCCGAAACTTTCCTACATATAACTGTTAAAGCGCATCATTCTATTTCATATGTAAAATTAATATGTCATATTAGATTTCTCAACCCCGGGACGTTCCCGGGATATAATCTAGTTCACATATAATTTAAAATGTAGTTTTTTATTCTTACGACTCTCACGTGACCAAGGTTTAACTCTTACATTGTTAAAGTGATTCTGGCATTAAAAACACGTGATTGATAACATACAATAAAGTAATTAATAAAGTCTATATGTGATTAGAGTTGGTTCCGTATCCTTTTGAGTAATAGTAAAGGCCCACAACAAACTTCCCTTTTTTACCAATAACTTCACAAAAGCAACAATGTTCTATTCATTTACCCTAATATATGCATACTTTATTCGTTTGTAAATGATGTATGACAATACTACAAATGATGTATTTTTATTTTATGGTTTAAAATCGACATCATGCTTTGCGTTTCATACTAAATGTTTAAAAAATCTGTTCTTTTACGTTTCTTCAATCACAAAAAAATATCGTTTAAAAATAGTTATATCAAATGATATAGACGTATATGTATGTTGTAGTGGTTTGAGCCGTCGGTCCCCGTTTTGAGGACCGGTTTTGGCGTTTTTGTGAATGAAGGCATTTTTTCAAAAATAAAATAAAATAAATGATATAGACACTTCAAAGAACATATATTACGGGATTGATTGGTAGTTGTTTAAATTTTATGATTTTGTATATTCGTGTTTAAGCTCCATAATGACAAGAACAAGACCAAATAAATGTAGTTTGATGAAGTATAGATTTAATTAGTAATTTGGTCATGTTAAGATTAATTTTGGCCATAAGACATCTTTTTGGCTAAGTACGTTGTGAAATAATACACTCATGTGTCATCATATTAATTATGTGTGCTACTTCAACAAGAATTGAGTTAGAAAGCCTTTTTGACCGATGTAAGTGTACAAACATTTTCCAAAATGAGAGATATGCACCAAAGTGCGATTTTACAATAGTTTTGCACATCATTTGAAGTAATGTTTATCTTGCCAATGTTAGCGTTGTGTGATTTTACTTGCTTGTAACTTTTCAAAGTTGTATGTTGCGTTGTTTTTAAAAGTAAAAAAAAAAAACTCATGTTGGTAGTAAACACTTGAATTGCATTTTTTTTATTAGCAGTGGCAAAACTTGAACAATAAAAGTGAGGTTGGGGGATATTACACATAAAAAACAATATTTTTTACCAAATAAAGACAATAAATCCAAAAAAGAAACAACCAGTTTTTACACATAAACGACAAAGTCTGATGATTATCGTAGCGTATTGTATATTTATATTTGCTGATGCCGTGTTGTGTTTGTTGAAACCTGATAAATTTATGATTGTGGCCTGCTAGAATGTGATGAATTCGTATAGAATTTGGCCTTTTGGGTTTATAAAACATATATTATATTGGGTTATTGGATAGGAAGGGTCCAACTAAAAACAAGTCACATTACCTAAACAAAATGAACAGAAACTTGAACTTCTGACTAAAAATTAGGGGGCCTTGGCCCTCCAACCCTCACTATGTTCCGCCCCTATTGATTAGCATAGCTAAGTGGTTATAAATTATTTAAATTTACAAGTGTAGGGGTGTGCAATTTCCCAAATGAATATGAATTGAGATATAATTTTTGCAAGTGTAAAATGAATTAGGATGCCAGCTACTCAGCTAGTCCCCTCATGTAATCAGATTTAGATGTTTGATCCTCAAGTGGTAAATTGATTTGCGATGTAATAACCGAATGTATAATTCGGGATATAAATTTTCCAAGTCAAAGTATTCATTTGATGTACATATCCAAGTGGCAATTCGATGGAGATATGCAATTCATCAAGTAGTGTAAAATGGAAAGGATGAACACACAAGTGGCAGTCAAGTAGAAAACATCATGTGGTGTATGTAATAACAATAACAATCATACTAACTAATCTTAGGGGCTGTTTGGTAAGCCTCTTAATGAGGCTCTTAACCATTCAGCGCTGAATGATTCAGCATTCAACGCGTTTGTTTCAGCTTCTGAATGGAATGGTTAAGTCTGAATCATTAAGATTTGAGATGTTGCTGAACCATTAAGCACTGAACCATTAAGCACTGAATTATGCTGAACCTTAATGAGCCACTCCTACCAATGTGGGACAAGATTACTAACCATTAAGAGGTCCAACTTAATGATTCAGCGCTTAATCATTCAGACCTCTTTACCATTCAGACCTCTTAATGATTCAACACTTAATCAACCAAACAGCCCCTTACAATTAGCAAAGCTATTAAAATGGTATGGCAGGGTGGGATGTAAACATATAAATATAAATATAGATGTTTCCTCTAGAGAGACCTCCAACTCAAAACGAATAGCATGGAGACTAACCAAACTAGCAAATAGGAAGGAAAGCTACCAATAACAAAAAAATATTACGGCAAAAGAAATAAGCCAACATATGAATATATATATATATATATATATATAACTTCATAGAATATATAAACATAACTATATTCGTATGAAGAGTCCACCTAAAAAATTAGAAATATATACATCTTTTCATGCCCAAACTATCGCAATCTTCTTTCCTTTATCTTACTACCCTAATAAACTTATATATTTTTTATTTTTTTAGGAGCGGTGATAATATGGAATCAATGCATGTGAAGACTTTCCTTAAATTGAGGGAAAAAGTTAGGCTAACGTCCCCCTTCAACACTCACAATCTCATGCATTAGTTTGGATAAATATAGAAAGCAAAAATTCAACTTTCCAAAAATAGAAATGAAGATCGTTTGCATCTTTCCATGTGGTACTCTCTTACTGGTTTGATTTGATGGATGTTTTAATTTGTCGTTTAGATGTACTAGATTCCAACCCAGAATTAGCCTTAATAAATTTTGCCAAAATTAAAGAAGAAAATAATGTTTCAATATATGGTTGGTTAATCTTGATTTCAACTAAGTACCTGTTTTATGCACAAAGAAATTAATACTGAAGGTTAATCACCGATTAACCAAAAACGTGATTACTTTTGAGGTTAGATAACCAAAGAAAAATAAACCGAAAAATGTTAATTCAATGATTATGTACTTTCCAACAATCAAATCAAATGGATTAGTCGAAATCATATGGTTATATTTTTAATTAGCAAGAATCATAACTTGGATAGTTACCATTTGAATATTGTTTTATATGCTTTATTAACAAAGACACTGGGATTTGCATTCCGCTAATCTTTGAATCATTGCTACAACTTAATATACAAGTGAGATACCATGAATTACAAAAAAAAAAAAAAAAAAAAAAAATAAACACAACAACAACAACTTTTGTTGACCCGACCCTCGACCAAAAAGACATGGTTCTATATTGTTTTATATTTATATTGAAAAATAGAAAAAAACACCAAACAAAGCTCTAAAACAAAATCATGAAATTATCACAAGAAAAGTGCATATTAATTAATCCACCAGTTTTATTGTATACGAAAATGTAAGTACTTAGTGACTTTGAAATAGTGATACATGAGTCGATACAGAAGACATATAGATCATGAGTATTGTTGACTCCATATAAACAAAGGTGCAAGTCAAACAATAGTTTTTTTGGCTTATAGTTTTATATATGTAAAATCTATAAGACTCTTGCATATTTTATATAAAATAATTAGTCGCTATTTAGTAACTGCATTGACCATAAATCCTCCATACTCCACATATTCTCGTTTGTTTCAGTCGGAAATGAACTTGAAAAATTCTGAAAATTCTCATAAGGGGGAGAGTATGTGTCCATCGGATTAATCGCATTGCATGTTTGTGTCGAGCTTGCAGTGGCTTGATCAGTATGCCCCGAAGATGTTCGTGCACTAAAATTTTCTGCTTGTTTGATATGCTTTTGAATCCTTGTTCTCCAATAATTCTTTATTTCGTTATCGGTTCTTCCAGGAAGATGTTTTGCTATTTTTGACCATCTATAAACATTTTTATTAATATGTTAAAGCTAAATAGTTAAAAAATAATAAAAAAAAATCTCAACTAAACTTTTACTTCAAAATTTAATGTACCATAATTTGAATTTCTCTATATATATCCCAAAAATTGAGATAGATATTATGGCCCACATGAAATCATCATTCTTCATATAGGACCAAACACATAACATGATGTTCCACAATGAAAATTAAAAGACATCATGTTCCACGTTTGAAATTCATCAGAATTGCTTTTTCTTCAATCAGTATATATTTAAAAGGAGACTAAACTCGCATCCCATTCATTTCATTCATAAATGGGGGCAAAACCCTATCAAAATAATTGAAAAGAAAGAAGTTGCATCTTTTAAAATTCTTGGCTAGAGTTTCGAATTTGAATTTCGTCTTGTCAATGGTCCCAATATTCATTCGACAAGAGCCCACATCAACGCGTTCATAAGTCGTGACTAAGAAGAAAAGCTACTTTCGTTTTGGTAGTAAACAAAAATATATAGAACATTTTTTTCCTGAGGAAATCCCTTCTTATCTTATTTTGTTAACTTAAAATTTTTTAAGTAAGAAACTATATCTCAACTTTCATTTTGTATAGCTTAAAATTCTCATTAGCCAATGAAAACATGAATTTCAAGATTCATATATCAAAGAAAAAGTATATATACTATTTATAAAGAAAAGTAATTTTCTTACATAGACAAAGGTCAATATTTTTCAAGATACATACTTAAAATCTCAATATACGGAATGTTAAGATATGATTAAAATCGAGTTCACCGTTATGGACCCTCAACATGAAGGACCAACACATTAATGAGCCAAAGCAAAATCTGGAATCAGTCAATATCTACTGTTTATGAAATGAAACTTAAACATGCGATGAATTAAAAAGGGTTATTTAAAAAAAATCGAAACTCTTTATTTGTCGTTATAAGCTTTTGAGGGTTCACAAGTTGAGTATTCCCTAATAAAAAATTTCTAAGTCGAGTTTAGTTATTTAAAAATAGTTACAGTTTTTTTAGCATATAGTAAAATTCATTATTAGTCCGTCGATTAAGATACACCCGTGAGTGAAATTCTATGAGGAACCGTGTGTGGGTAAAGATTTAGAAGAATTACTACTTAATTGTGTCAAATTAATTTCTCCAGTAATTAACCAAAAAAAGTAACACTAACTTTTTCCAAGAACGGATCATTTTATGACTTTGATTTCACGTTGAACTAATTAAAAAGTTAATCTAAATAAATAAATAAATAAATAAAAAGAAAACCAACAAGAAATTAAACTTAACACAAATCATTAAAAGAAGATGTGATCAATACGAGTGGCTGCATGTATACACATATACACGCAGTCGCTCTAGTGACACAAGTAGATAGAGAGAAGAAGAAAAGTTATACTAAAGAAAAAAGAGTTAGAAACCTGTTTCCCCATTTAGCATGAAGCTCCATAATCAAGAGTTGTTCTTCCGGTGTAATATTACCTCTCCTTACATCCGGCCGGAGATAATTCAACCATCGAAGCCGACAACTCTTTCCAGTTCTTTTTAGACCTGGTTATATAATCACGTACATCATTAGAAAACATAACTACAGTTACTATATATAACACAATAAAAAATAAAAAAATAATAAAAAAAAACCTTAAAATTGATAACATAAAATAAGTAATTACCTGCAGATCTAGCAAGAGAGTTCCAAACACCTTCACCATGATTTGCTATATAATTTATAAGAATCAAGTCTTCTTCCATTGTCCATGGTCCTTTCCGAACTTCAACATCCTGTGAAGAATTGCAAGGTTTTTTCTCCATTTATCTACTATTTTTTTCTTCTAAAATTGTATAGTGAGAGAGAGAGAGAGAGTGCAGGAAAGAAGGGTAGAGAGAGAGAGAGAGAGAGAGAGGAATGGAAGAAATATTTCTGATTTATGAAGAAAGATAATGAAGATGGTGTTGGTTTTATAGGGGAAGCCTAAGATGACATTTAACATGTTAATTAACCTTTTTAGTTTATGTTAATCACCTTTTTGTGTCTTTAGGCCTAACTTCCTTATTAACCTAGGTTAATTAAAATGTAAATTTAATCTAATTACAGATGAAATTAAGATAAGTACATATTGGTACATATATGTAGTACACATGCATGCAATACTCCTACTATACCCATGCAGATTAGTTCTATGTAATTTTATACTTTTGCAAGACAGGTGAAAAAAGTATTATTTTGAAGAGTAAAGTAATGCTTTTCATAATTTGCCTATGCAACTTGTAAAATAAGCACAAGGCCTTAATGTGCAATATAAGGTATAGAGTTTGAAAGGGATACGTAATCCATATTACATAATAGTTACATAAAAAAATAAACAAATAGTGTACGTTTGTATGCACTTGTATTTTTGTAGGTATATTTTTATATGCATGTAACATATGGGTGTGAATTTTTTATATTGACTTTAACTAATTACAAAATTTCCTAGATTGAGTTAGTTTCCGATCGACCATAAAAACGTTTGGCTAAATGGATTGTGTGCATATTAGAAAACAAATTAAAAAGAATATTCTATGTTTGATTTGGTATTTTTTCAAAATTTAGAAAGACAAAGGAGAAATGAGCGTTAGAAGTAAATAATCAAAAACAATCTTAATATTACTATGATGTTATTAGAGTCAAACAAAAAAGTCAAAGTGTAAGAAAAGGTATCAAAATTAGAAAGGGTGCATCTATAGTTATGTTAGTTATTGGAAGGGTCATGTTGTCATTTGTGTGTGGAAATAATATTAAGTTTGTGTTTGTCAAACTCCATTCCCACCCTATGTTTTCCTTATCGAGAGTGTCACACCCTCAAATTCTAAGTGCGGGTATCGTGAGGCGCGTGACAAACCAGGATCTAAGTCAACGGTCACAATAAACGACACTATATGATACGTAAAAATGACATAAACAAACCATCAAGTTTTCATAAATCCATCGCTGCGGAAGCGTAAACTTTATTACAACCCAAAATGCAAAAGTACGTAAGTCTGAAAAAGGTAAGTAAAATGCATATGAATCTTAGACGCCGTGGGACTCCGTGCGCCTATGATAAGCTGCTACCTCAACGACCTGAGACAAACATGCTAAAAACGTCAGCAAATAATGCCGGTGAGTTCACAGGTTTTAAATTAAATGTTTAAGTAATAAAAGCCATCATGTTATCACTATGTTAGAAATGATAGCGTTAGCTAGACGCATGAATAATACTGCTACGACCGGAAACCATTACAGACAACGATATATGATTTTGCCCGAAACGATTAAGCTTATGACCGAGACAATATGCACCCGCCCGGCTCCCAGCCGACGGGTGGGGTCTGTCAATCCCAATAGATCTATCCACATTTCCCCCGTTATGCTATCCAACATATTCATGGTTTCCCCGGGACTTTACGTATCGTATAGCACAAATGAATTTAACACTAGTATAACATGATAATTTATGAAATATGTATAAGCATGTGTCTCCCCCAAAATGTAAAACGTAAAGTGGGGCCGTGAAACTCACCTGATGTTGTGCCTCACACTAAGATAAGTAGACCTGCTCAATAGACGGCACCAAATACTGGTGACCTATCATGACGAGCGTATAAGGTGTTAGACTAACAACCCGTAGGTTGATTAGTCCCTAGCAGTCCAGACCATAACCGTGTACATATGAAATGATGTTTAAACGTTTAACCGACCACACCAGACAAGACCCGACATCCAATTGGTGACCCGACATCCTACGTGTTAGCCACATACCAGATATCATGCAACTTATGCAATTAAACACTTAGCACGCGCAAACATTCACCTTACCTAGCATAACGCCCAATTAACGCATAAACAAGTCCTAACACGTGTTACTAAGTCATTAGACATGTTACGGGGTTCCTAACATGTTCCTAGGTGTCAATTCATGTTTTGGGATGTTAAAATATACATATGGCAGCATTACACGTGATTAAAAATCAAACATGTGATTAGGAAAAGTCAACTGGTGATTAGGAGAGTCAAAATAGTGAATAGAATTGTAATCACTAGTAAAAATGGGGAATAGAACTGTACTCGCTAGTAAAAGTGGCGAATAGATTTTCTATTCGCCTGTATTTCAGGTGATTAGGAGCTAATCGCCTATAACACTGGCGATTAGAACTCCTACTCGCTAGTACTGGTCTGTTCCATCCTTTTTGCGCGTTTAACCCTCCAAATCAGATCTGAAACATGCGTAAACACCCAATACCCAACCCAAAACATTAACCCAACTATTTCAAGTAAAAACCCTAATTTATCATCACCCTAGCCGTCCCGAATGCACGCGGTTTCCCAAAATAGCATAACTTGCATGTAAGCATCACATCAACATGTAAAACTTACCCTAAATAGCAAATACTCAGATTTCATCACATAACGACGTTATCCGACATTATCCTACTGTTCTAGCATCATCCTAGAGTAAACCCTATCCTCAAACAATCAACAAAACACAACATATCATCATCAATCCACCATAATCACCCAAACGGGTCAAAACGCCTAATATCAATATTACACATCTATGAACCTTCAAACTCCTAGATTATCATCATATTAACTTATTTAGATCAGAAACATAATAATAACACAAGAACAATCATGTTTATACGATAAAGATCCTATCTTGCATGAATACATCACATATAACAAGTATAGATGTGTGGGTTTGTTTTGAAACCGATTTTAATAAGTTTTCAAAGACACAAACGTTTATAAATCAGGTCTAGACCTTTAGGGATCGAAACAATATCATTATAAAGGTTTGGGATGAAGAACACACCTTGAAATGGTGAGATTATGGGGTGTAAGGCTTGGAAATATGATTTCTTGCTCAAAAACGGGTTGCAGAGGTTGGATAAGGTGTGGGGTGGCTTTGGGGTGTATTAGGGTTTCACAAATGATGTTTTGAAACATAAGGGTGGTATTTATAGGCGTTTTTAGTCGTCACCTGCAGTTCAGGCGAGTACGGGGACTTTGCAGGCGATTAGGGCTCTATTCGCTAGTACAACTAGCGAATAGGCCCCTATTCGCCCCTAATAACTTCCTATTCGCTAGTACAACTGGCGATTAGGCTCTCCCCAAGGCCTAATCGCCTATAGCCTGTATACCCAGGTTTTTGGCGCGTTAAACCTCATTTTAACATATATAAACACGTTTTCACATACCGACAAGTTGCATAATGATTATAAGTATGTAATGCACGATAACTAACACGTTCCCACCCGATCACCAATTCCCGGGACTCAAGACTTGCGTGTGTGCAATAAGCCCGGCGATTCTACAAATCGCCGATCCTTGTACACATGGTTATGGACCGACACCCAATGATCCCTAGGACCATTGTAACGACTCCCGATGATTCCCGAATCACCGATACGACTCAACCGACCCGGTCGAGTATGATATTAAGTAGTTATTTTCAATGTTTTCGTTGAGGTAGACTCGTATGTATTCAAAGTATGAAACGTATGTATGTAAAGCAAGAAAAGTATTAACCTGAATATGCCGGGTGTCACATCATCCCCCAGTTGAAAGAATTTTCGTCCCGAAAATTAAATGAAGTCCGGAGATGAAGAGACGAAAGGAAGAAAGAAAAGAAAAATTTTCCCGTTGTTACAGAGAGTCACTTTTCCTTATCGAGAGTCACTGCACAATTCTAATGTGCATACTCATGTTCATCCTATGTAAACCAAGTCAATAATACACGAACATGGGTGAAACTCAACATGGCATCAGAGCACACGGTTAAGAAATCCTAGAAGAAGAAAAATAGAAGAAACCTGGGACAGGAGAAAAGCATCCCTGTTTTTGCGAAATCGAAATCAGAAACGATTGGACTAAGAATCGTTTATAAGAAACTTGAACTTCAATTCAGAGATCATATACTTCATCGTTTAGTCAAAGATTTAAAGGCCCATAACCGCTTATAAGAACTTGATCGGAAAATAAGATACCTTTGGAGAATTCAAAAACAAATCGGTTAAATATGAATCGCCACATATCATCGAACGAACGGTTTCTAAATCCTAGTCCCTTAATCGCTTATTGAATATTGAATACAGAAATTGTTTTTCTAAACTTTCTTCAACCGTTTTATTATACTCTTTTTTTTTTTTTTTGAAAAAACTCATAATCATATATTCTATAAACTTTTTCTCTTAAAGGTTTTTAAAGAATTCTGTTTTTAAGAAAAATTGTTTTCAAAACAAAAACAGAAAGCAAAAATTGGGAACAACAAGATTTGGATTTTGAATTCCGAAAGAAAAAAAATAGTTTGTGTACTGTTACATATTCGAATCGGTTTTAAAGAGATAATTGTAATTTGATTAGGAACATCATATTACTACAAAGATTTTTAAACGAATCAAAAGTGAGTTCGTTTCAGACAGATTATAACGGAATATTGGGTTAATTGATTTCGTGGGTAGTTTGACTTTGGAACGTCAAACACAACATTTTATTAAGATACATTATGTTGTCTATTTCCAAAACAATTGTTTTTGAGAAAAAAAGTCAAACTGATTTGAATTTAATATTTATGGAGGGAAAACGTTTAAACAAAAGGAGAACCAAGTTTTTTAAGAAAATATGTTTTAGAAATCATCAAAAGAATAGCAGGTTTAATAGTTCGATCTAGGAAGAAATTAATCAACAACAATGTAGCAGAGATTTGATTAAATCCAGTGGAGGTCGAATAACCAGTGGTCTGTTCATATAAGTAAAAGGTCAAAAATTCGATCCAGAAAGAAATTGATAAATAACAGTCTAGCAGAGAATTTATCAAATCCAGTGGTGGTCGAAAGACAAGAAGGTTCTCACTAAAAAAAGGAGGACGATGGAGTTCAAAGATTTTATTAGTCAGAAAAGATAGCGGCGAAGAAGGATATTGAAGAAGAAGCCAGATGTATGTTTTATCCAGATTATTGCAGAAGTGTATTCCCGAAAGCACATCCCATTGGCAGGTGGCCAGAAGAAGATGCAATAGTGATCAGAAGGATCATTAGAATACAAGCAATGGAAGGAAACAAGGCTTTCAATCATACGCTAGTAAAGTTCAAGAAGATGAAAAAATAGATGAACAAGAGCAGAGAAAAAATGAGTTTAAGATTATCTTGATTAGGGGCGTGAATGTTAGAAGTAAATAATCAATACAAATTTAATATTACTATGATATTATTATAGTCAAACAGAAAAGTCAAAGTTGAAGAAAATGCGCCAAAATTAGAAAGGGTGCGTCTATAGTTATGTTAGTTATTGGAAGGGTCATGTTGGTTCAATAGTTAGTTATTTAACTGACTTATGTAAGGGTATAAATGTAACATCGCGTGCTTTTAAAGTCTATATTTAACAAATTCCAAGTTCGCCTTTATTCGTTTCTTTTATTTTAGTCCTACCAACTCATGACGAGTCGTCGTTATAATTTATCTTAATCAATTTAGGTGTTATAACTAGAAACTCATTTAGTTAACATCTTAATAATATATATATATATATATATATATATATTTAAACATATATGTATTTTTTTAGAACTAATAAGTTATAATAATAATAAAAATAACACTTAAAAAAAACATAAGTGATTGACTTTTTGTAACAACCGGCAAAAATAAGGTAATTCCGTACTGATTAATTAATATATGATTAACGTAATTAAATGCAATTATGAGTGATTTAATTAGCAAGGCCTTAGGAGATAGCAATTTCCAAATAATGCATAGGTGTGCATACGTTTAATGGTAAAACATGATTGGATCATGTGCGAATAAACTATCCGGTACGGAAGTTGGCAATTACCCGGTAATAATTAAATAAACGGAAAGGATCCCGGACACCCAGGATATAAAATAAAGGGTAGTTTCATAAAATATAATGAGTTTTGGAACTCCAAAACCATAAGTGGAAACGTCTCATACAAATCTCCCGGTAACGAATAAGGTGCGCGTACCGCACCCGATACGCGCATAACTCATAATTTCACCCGGTAAAAGCCTAAATAACCAATCAACGCTTAAATTAGACTATATTTAAGGGTTATTAAAGGTATTTTTAATGTCCGAATAACGCGTGATTAAAACCCGAAAAATGCCCGAACGACGAGGGATTAAACTTAACTTAATAATGGTAAATATTTGAAGTTGTGGACCCCACCTAAACCCATCAAAGGGCCGGCCTAAATGGCCAAAATTATATCCATGCAAGTGTTTATAATAATAACCTATCTACACTAAAAGCTAAGCATGCATGGGTTAGGAAAAGGTGTAAGACACACAAGTACAAGCATGAAAGCCTTTTGTCTCCCCCTTGCCAAAACTTTCGGCCAAGAGGCCCTAGAAATCCAAGACAAGACCAAACATATCATTACATTAAGTACACACATGCATGGATATATCTAGCATGGATTACATGAAAGATTACAACCCTTTAGCAAGATTTGCAAGAAAACTCCTAATCATACATACATACACGGCACAACACACACACACACATATCATATCTTCACCAAGATCCCAAGTACACATACAATCCTCCATTAAATCTTACATAATCTATGGAAGATTACATGTGATAATAATATATAAACATGTGTTAATACTTGGAGAAACAAAGCAAAATCCTTTCTTCTTCTTTCTCTTTGAGCCGTGAGCTATACCACCCACATACACACTCTTCTTTCAAGTTTTTTTACATCTCCAAATCACTCAAAACAATCCATCATCCAAACCCCTATTGTGTGTTTCAAGCTTGGAGCTTAACCATTAAGGAAGAACACACTAAACCCCTCTCAAAATCCAAGGTTTTGTCTTCCCTAGCCTTGTGCTAGTAGTAAGCTTCTTAACCTTGTTTTTGATTATTATTATTCATGTATGTGTTCTTAGAAGCAAGTTGTACATGAAGGGTTTAAAAGGTGGTTTGAACATAATCTTTAATAGGTTTTACATGTGTAAAATGGATGATTAAAGATATGTAAATAAATCATGGATTTGATGATGATAAAGTAATGATCTTGAAAATATATAAAGTTTACACTTAAACTAAGTAGGATGATGATTTGGTTAGGATTTGTGAAATGAACTTGAACATGTTAAAAAGTAACTTTAATCATCTTAAAATGATCATACATGGTATAATATATGGTGGAACATGTTAGAAGTTCAAGAATAAAGAAGATGAAAAATTAAAGTTAACTTACTTAGAAGGATGATATTTTGTTAAAATGGGCAAATACATAAAACACACATACAAGTAGTCTTACATATGGAATATAAGACTAACAAAAGTGTTTTGATACAAAAATAACTTACCAATAAAAAGTTGAATCTTCAAAGTCTACTATTTTGAGTGAAAAATGTTAACTTTGGAAGTTAGAGTGGAAAAATGCAACATTTGAAAGTTAAGGGACTAATATTGTAACTTTGAAAGTTAGAGGACTAAAATGGATATTTTAGAAACTATTAGTCCAAAAATGCAAGGATGGAAAGTTTGGTGTCAAAAATGTAAGAAATAAATCTCTAAGGATAATTTTGGTAAATACTAGTAGATATACTTGGGCATTTTTGTATAAAAGTATATTTTTGAAAGTTATAAAAATAGGGATTGTATTAACATAAGGATTTTTATAAAATAGAGATTTTATAAAAATATTAAACAAACTTGAGAAACTTATACAAAAATGAATACTTTTATATAAATGGGAATATAAAAGTATTGGAAACATTTTGTAGTTAAGTTAACAAGTTGGGTTAAAAATACATAAGTATTTCAAACTTTCCAAGTAACTTGTGTTAAGAGGAAGAAATATGGATAATATTTCTATAAAACACATGTTGGGAAAAACTTGGAAAAATTAACTATTCGAGTTAAGATATCGAACTAAGACGCGTTAACGAACCGTACACGGACAAAACATGAGAAAAATGCCATTGCGGCAAGATAAGAAAATATATATTTTTAAGAAGTAAAATATATATATATCATGGGTGAAAACTAATGAACACTTTCCTAAGTGTTAAAGGAATTATTCGTGGGAGGAAAAACATGACATAAACAAATAAGACGTTAAACAAACGTATATACTTAACAAGAAAATTACGCATTTATATATATGTACGCTCGTCTCGGCAAAATTCTAGTATATCTACTTAATGGGAAAGTAGATATGTGGGAAGGAAGGCCGCGACGAGTAGACAAGGATATATATATGTGTATGCCGTACCGACAAGAACCTAGTATATTTATTTGAATGGGAAAATAAATATACGGTGTGGTGAGTTGAATCGGACGTTAAGAATATACAATCGAACGAAAAAATCTTAGCATATTTGTTTAAATGGGAAAACAAATGTGTGGCAAAGTGAGTCGGGTCGAGGGTTGAAATATATATTATATCGAGCGATGCGATCTTAAGTATAATTATTTAAATGGGAAAATAATTATATGTTAAGTGAAGTCGAGTCGATGATAATAAGGTACAAGTTAAGGAAATATTAACAAGAGTAATATATAACTTGTAACGCAAAGGGTAATCTAACGCCAACGAAACCTAGGATACGCGCTTAATTAAACGAGATTTGGAATAACTTGTGGTCGGGAGTTGGGTGTACAACTTGCCAAGGCACATGCACTATAGGAATAGTGACTTATACGTCTAGGACGTTTGTAGGTGCGAGACCCTCTTTGCTATCCGCCTAGTAAGCCAGACAGAGTTTCAGGTGAGTTTCACGGCCCCATTTTAAACTATTTTTACGTTTTTCGGGGGAAAGATATGTTAGGGAAAATGTTTGACGGATTTATTACTTGAGGTGTGACCGCCACTCGGGGTTGAGTCCTCGCCTCTATAATCATTTGTTCAGGGAAATGAAACCGGTGGAATATTGGATAGTACTATTGGTGCCTGACAAGGCCCACCCCTAATCGATAGCGTCGATTATGCATTAGGTTATGCCTGGGGTGCATATATTCTGAACTTAAGTCGTGGGAAACCGAGTAACGACTTGGAGCGGGGCACAATTATTATATGTCTTGGTTTGATTATAGTCTCAAGTAGATTTATAGGAATTTGCAACTCCTATATATTGTCATAACATGGTATTTCCCAAGTATTCAAGTTTTGGAAACTAAAAACCTGTGAACTCATCAATATATTTATATTGACGAAACTTTTAAACATATCTTTCAGGTAATTAGATGAAGGAGAACCGGGCAAGCTGGGTCGTGGAATCCTCCAATGCGGCGTCAAACATTTTGTGGGGTTTCACCTTTATTTCCCAAGGCTTTGGGATATATTTGAGAAACCTCTATGTTGTCTTAAAAACAATTTACTTTTGTGTAATATTTGAACAAGATTTGACGTCATAATAAATGACCCATTTTCTTAAATTACTTGTGTTTAGCAATAACCTTGACTTTATGCTTTGAACCGTCGCGCCACGTGTTTCCGCCATTGTCGTGGTGTGACACTTTTATCTACAACAACTTCGACAATATTATTATTTCCAATATTGTCGTTAGTTGTTTTTATTTATTTATTATTTTTTTTTCTTTTGAAGATATAACTCCACCTAATTCACTCCTAACCACCCTAATTAATTCATTAAATACCCAACCCCTTTATCCCAACTATAAATACACCACTCCTACCCATTCTAACACTTGCTCATTTTTAAATCCTCTCTAAACCTCCCAATTCTCCAAAGAAATCCCAAGAGTGGAAGTCCACTTCTAAGTGAGTTCTCTCATAAACTCCAACTTTATTCTTCTTTCTTCACTTCTTTTCTTTTTTCTAACCCCTTGGAAAAACCTCTACGATCTTCCCCATATTTATCCACAAAAGTGTGATAAGGGTAGAGCACCTAAAAGAGGTTCCAAAGGTGGTTGTTTTCTGAATTATACTATATAATAATATAAACATATACTTTCAAGTTTCTATCTTACTAGTTTATTATTAATCTTTGGAAGGTTTGTGGTTACACCCTACCTTACCAACTCTCTTGACCCTTCTTGTGCTACGGATTTATCCACACTAGAAAGGGGAAATCCCGTGTCCAAAACCCACGTTTATTCCATAAGCGAAGTGGTTATGACATGAACCTATCAAATGGATTCACATTTCTAACTTTATACCATCCGAATCATCTATGATGGTCTTGTGCTTGGTCTAACTCAATCTCATGACCATCCGAATTGCCCAAAAGGCAATTTGTGCTTGGTTTGCCTAAAAGGCTTGCATGACTCTCGTGAATCTATAATCTAAACTCAAACCTACGACCCTTTATTCTCTAATTCTAGTTAACCAAGGCTAAGGAACTAATCTCCCAAGACCCGTCTTTGGAACCTTACTAAACGCACCCAAAGGTGAGCTCATACTTGTCCCCTTTTTCTCTTTATCACTTTGGGGTGTAAACATGCATCATATGCAAAACACACTAATGCTTTCATAAACACACATGCTCAATCTATTAAACATACTTATATGCTACTTGCCATGCTTATGATTCTTAGATACTTAGACATAAATCATTAACTATTATTAGCCCACTTAACATGTATAGCGCTATAGGACTAGCACACCGCCCACTTTATGGGTCATTGTTAAGATTTAAACGGCCTAACATGAATATGTTAGGTATACGCTGTGGTACTCGCGGGTTTGAGTTATGTCTTTTGTATGATAGGTATGTGCAATGCTATAGTATGAGATTTGAGTAAACCATTCTAAAATTCTATGTATGTAAACTAAAACTAGTATGCTCACCAATGCTTAATGTGTTGACGGATATTTTATACATGTTGCAGGAAATATTTATTGCAGGACATTCAAGAAAACTACTTAGGATTGGACATAGAAACTCACTCTAGTTCAAGTTATCATATTCTTGTTGTATTTTTCGTTATATGAACTACTTGTATTTCTATTTTTAGACAATAAATGAAATTCTATCTTTAAACTATATTGTCACAAAATCTAGTGTCATGAAGTCTTTGAACAATCTATCACAAGTCACGCCTCGATGTATTCCGCCATCGGTTGGGGTGTGACAATAAATACTAAATACCCAAAGATGTTGTCATTTGTGTGAGTGGAAATAATATTAAGTTTGTGTTTGTCAAACTCCATTCCTACCCCCTGTTTTCCTTATCGAGAGTCATTGCACAATTCTAATGTGCATACTCATGTTCATCCTATGTAAACCAAGTCAATAATACGCGAACAAGGCAATACAATTATATATATATATATATATATATATATATATACATTTGTTATTTTTTTAACTTGTAACTTATAGTATTAACTAGTTAGTTACCCCCGCGCTTCGCGACGGGTTTGAAAGATACATTAAAATAAGAAAATCTTGACGGGACATTCTGCTTGATGATAAAAAACCATGTCACGTCAGCATATTCGAAAGTTACGTTCATTATATGAAAGGCAAGTGATTCGAAAAAATTTACACCAAAAAATATATATAAAGATAACCACAACGGTCTCGTATTACAGCAGGTCAGTTTAACACACAAATTAAAAAACATGTCACAATGATGTATTTAGAGATGAGCCTTTACCACACGTGCGTTGTAGCGATAATATTGATTGGTATTGGTTCTCTTCATTTTTAGTATAGCGACCGAAAAAGACATCACTAATAATATTCATAATATTAGATATAAAAACAAAACCGTAGAAAAAAAACTAAATTTCATTATAAAAAGGGACAAAAAATAGTAAAAAAAAAAATAAAATATATTGTTTAAAAAATAAAAACCCGGAAAAAAATATGGAAACAAAGTTGAAAAATTTAATACTGGAACTGGAAAAAAATAAGATGGAAAAAAAAGGAAAGGGGAATGAAAAGGGGTAAGAAGGGATAGAACCTGCAACCTCAAACTAACATAGCAACATACTACTCACTACACCAAATTTTAATTTTGACAGGGAAACCCACAAAACAATTTATAAAACCTTAAATTTTACTAAAAGACAAAAAGGACACTATTACTAAGGCCTTCAAGAATTGTTATATATAATAATGTGAAAAAAAGGGTGTCTCAGGGTCAACCCACAAATATGCTTGTTGTGTATGGGATCATATCTTTGACACGGTTTTTATGTTTGTATCAAGCAAAACCTATTAACCCGTGAACATAACACATTTAACACTTAGTAAATTGTCTTGTTAGATTGAATGTTTAACTCTGATGAAGTATTATGCTATAGAATATATATATATATATATATATATATATATATATATATATAATGCATATGACACAAATATGTTTTTAATTTGTAGACCTTTAGGGGGTGTTTGTTTTTTGGTCAGAAGTGCTTCTGATCACTTCTGTCTACGCCGCGCAGACGCAGACATACGTTTGGAGCGCATAGATTGGTTGTTTTTTAGAAGACCTTTCACTAAAAAAAGTTCTTCCGGACCTCTTCTTGGTGCATGCATAAACCCATGTCTTCTAGCTTCTTCCCACCTCTTCTCCATCTTTTTTCTTCTTCTCTTCTTAACAGCAGCAACATCATCATCAAAGCAAGTTCTTCTTCTTCCCTTCTTTCTTCTTCTTCACCTTTCTTCTTCTCTTCCTCCCTCCTCCTCCGCTTATCCCTGTCACCCTCCTCCCGCCGCCGACCTCCTCCCCCTCCTCCCTCCGACTCTCTCTCTTTCTTTCCCTAATTGTTTTCTAATTTATTATTATTATTATTATTATTATTATTATTATTATAAGTTTATAATAAAATCATAACCCCATTTTCAAGACACACAAATCTACGTTTATTATTATTATTATTCAACAACAAGAAGTAGGGTTTCAGTTTCAATTTCACCAACCAATAGTTTGAATCTTTTGGAGGCGTTGGATCAATTGGAGATGTCGACGGAGATGGAGAAGAAAGAGGAGAAGGAGGGGAAGAAGGGTGGTGGTGAGTTGTTGTTCTGTAGGACGACAGTGTGGGATACTATTGGTCGCCGGAAAGGGTTGTCGGATAATAACTTGCGCTCTGTTTGTTTTTTAAGGTTGTTTAATTATTTTTGTGTTTGTTGTTTCTTGGTTTTGTGTCCTGGGTAGGATTCTTTTAGGTGTTCTGAATGTTTTGTGTAGTTGGAATGTTTTGGAAATAAACATTTTAGCTGTGAAGAATTATTGATTGTGGTAGGTTATGGTTATGGTTATTGTTATGGTTATGGTTATGGTGGGTTGTTGTAGGTTATAGTTATGGTTTTGGGTTACACAATAGACGTTAAAAAACAATCAGTCCTTCTCTTACAGACTGCAGACCTTTGGTCCTCCTCTTCTCCTGCAGATGTCTGCAAATATCAGACTGCAGACCTTTTGCCTCAGAAAAAACAAACAACACCTTAGTATAAATAAGTTACTATTATATTTGTAGTAAAAGATAATAATAAACATTCTTTAAAAAACCAATTATTCCATATGATTTCAAAGATGTGGAAAGTTTTTTAAAATGAGAGATAAATTTTGAAAAGTATGATTTTTGTTATATTATAGGTATAAAATGGTGTAGGTGATGTGAATGTTCTAAGAGCATTTTCATCCCAACCATCAAACAGACCCCATCTTTAAAATTTAAAACAATACACTAAAAACTCATTACATCCCATCAACCATTTCTCTACCCATCTCTATGTTTTGAAAAATCCATCCATTAGAGTATTCACATCTCACCCATGAAACACCGCTTTATCTTTAAAATATAAAAAAAAAAATCTACTAAAAACACATTGTATCTCATCCACTATTTTCTACCCCATATTTATAATTTGAAAATTTGCTATTATAAGAAAAGTTATTATTCACCGCACATCAAATTATTGTGAGTGTATAAAAACAAGAAATATATTAAAATAAGTGTATTTGAGTAAGATAATTATGGACTTATGGTGGATGGGTTGTGAGAGGTTTTATAATGAGAGATAAATTTTAAAAAGTATTATTTCTAGTTAAATTATAGGGTAAAAAAATGATGGAGAGGATGCGAATTCTCTTAGCTTTTTATATATGAAAAACTATTATTCACCCACATCAAATTATTGTGAGTGTATAAAAACGAGAAATATAATAAAATATATATAGTGGATGGCATGTGAATGCCCTAATTCGAGAAGAGTGATTAGACAAGGTAATTTGATCCGGTTTTATAACTGAGTCAAATAAGATAATAGAATCTTATTCAAAACAAACAACCAAACGTTATTTCAGTTGTTTCTTATAAACATTAAACTAAGGCTATAGGCTGTGGTGACACCCTCCCCCAACTCAAATTCCATAACGCCACGTCATTTCCCATTCCCCTCCCCCAAACCAAGGAAATGGTTCCCCTTCCATTTTTTATTATTTTCCTCCAACGGCACAATCCACCATCCATCAACCAACTTCCAAGTTTCTTCTTCAAGGCCAAGGGGGAAAAACCACCGAGTGCACCAAGATTTCAAGGGGGCACTGTTACCAATTAGGAGAGGTGCCACCTCACCCCATCGAGCTCCTCCCTGATTCCACACCCATGGGTCTAATAGAACTGATGTGTAAATAAAGCTTAACAAGGGGGAAATCAAATGAGAAGAACTTTATCGTGAGAATAAAAAGAAGAAATGAAACATTAAATATTTTAACCTTTATTACATTAATTATTATCTTTTTCATTAATGAGTCATTAACATTTTATCCTACACATTATCAAATTTGGTCCTATATGTCAAAATTATCACATGTTTTTCCTATACATATCAATATTATCATACGCTAATCTACATCTACATCTACATCTACACTATATAATAAAAGAAAACACATAAGGAACACATGGCACTCCCTCATGAATTCTCTCATTTTATTATTTAATACATTAAACTAGAATTTAATTATAATAATTGATTTGCAAAACCATGATATAAGTTTATTAAATTAAATTTTAGTAATTATATTAATAATCATAGTTGTAACTGAAATCATTAATAAAAGAAAACACATGATTCTTTTTTATATAACATATTTATATTTATGTATTAATAACTTTGAATTTAAATCATGTACCTTAAATTAACCCATTTTAAAAAAAAATTAATCTGTTATTCTAAGTTTAAAATTAATTTTGTTACAATATTTGACAAATGATTATTAAGTTTTATTATATTGGTCATTGTTTTAGATGTTAAACTATATTCAGCAAATACATATTAATTTTAAATGCTTAAAATAGTTCAGAAGTCAAATAAACAAATTAATAATAACACAATGCAATTAGTCAAGCTTTTTTGTGAGACTTTTATATTGTTCAAATCAATAAATAAAAAAAAAATCAATCAACATTAATCGATTTTATCTATAGTAATAAAAGACAGCACATGGAGTACATACAACTCCATTATAAAGCCTCCCATTTTATTATTTCAAATAATACATTTATTTTAATTTGTTTCTTTATTTAATAATTATTACTTATTCAGTTTTTATTTGTTACAACTATAATTATTAATATAATTATTGGAATTCAGTTTTATATATATATATATATTCTATGTTTTTTGTAAATCAATTAATATAATTATATTTTAATACAAAATTAGAAATAAATTAATACACATAATTTGAAAATGTTTATGAACTGGGTGATATGGAACGAGCGAAACGACCGGGTTTTCAACAACAAAAGTCGATGACCTGCCGAGATCGTAGAGTATGTAAAATCAACGACATTTTTCTGGTTTCGTAATAGGTCTAGACGTAAAGATGTCGATTGGAAAGTGTGGTGTAAATATCCTTTGGATTGATGTAGTTTGGTTTTTCGCTCTTAGGTCCTTTCTTTGAGGAATCTTTGAGTTGTGTTTTATGAAGTTTTCTTTTCAAAAAAAAAAAAAAAAAAAAAAAAAAACTAACAAAAGTAATCTTTATTAAAAATTATTTATTTTTTTAAGATAATGTATTTATATGTTATTAAATTTAAATTGTGTACCTTAAAAACGTGTTTTTAATATGTGGTCTTTCGCTCTAAGTTTAAAATTATATTTCTTACAATATTTTAAACAAATCAATCCACGTTAATTTAATATTTGATTCAATACAAAACTAAATTTGTTTGGCTATTTTCGTATTATAATAGCTTGATATATAAAATACATTTTATATATGAAAAATCATTAATTGAAATTTTCATTGACTTTGTTTTTCAAGTTACTTCAATAGAGAAATGCAATATCTAAACAGTCTTTGCATTACTAATTCGTTTCAATCTTTATTTTCAGGCTATTAATTTACACAATCTTTTTTATAATACAATCAAATTGAACCAATAAATGTCATTATGTTTAAGGACCTTGATGTTAGAAAAAAATGATTATACACTCAAGGTTAGAAATACTTTGGCTTTGAGGAAACTTGATGTCAAATTCCAAAATGAACAATACGCGATTGGGATGGTTTAATGGATGAGGGGATACTTTTAAATTAATTTCATTTTTTATATCTTAGCCTAAACAGATTTACCTTTATTACTTTTTTATTTTTGTTTTGTATTGTTTTATTGTACCTGCAGTCTACAAGGTAATAGTTGTGTATGGAAGATATATTTTGGATTGCTTGAAAAAAAGTTTTATGTGAATAAAAATGTTTTTTTACAAGAAATCATTTAGGGGTTGATGAATATTTAATATTTTTTCGGTTGTACAGGAAACTTTTTTTTATTTTAAATAAAATATGTAATCTAATTTTTCTTAATTATATTTTAAATTTATATATAATATATATAATTTAAATTGTTCAAACCCATGTATAACACGGGCACATAACCTAGTCTTACACATATAAAAGTTCAACCTACGTCCTACACATATCAAAATACCCTTTACTATAAATTAAGATTGATATGAAACAATATATTTTGAAATTGAATGAAGAATTTCATCAATTTGACTAGCTTAGGGGGATAAAAAAATTAATCATTTATATAACATTAAATACAATTATTATTTTTAGGAGAATTCCTAATGGTTTAAATTTGTTATTTTTCTTTTTATAATATTTTTTTCTTCTCATTTAAACTCTCCACTAACAAAATATATAAAGGATATATAATATTGGGATCATAAAAAATGTTTAAACAGAATAGAGTTATTTAATTATTTTAAATTACTAGTTAGATCAATATATTTAAGTAAAAATAACCAAACCAATGAAATACTTATTAGACACACAGAAAAAACTTTATATGCATGTTACGTACTTCACCCTGTGTGTATATATTTAGTTGAAGTAATTAATATAATTTCCTAAAAGTAAATAAATAGACAAACAAAGGAAAGTTGCATGTGCATTGTTATGGTCAATTTATATGCAATGAGTGTTAAGCATACAAGTTTCAATTGCTCCATAATTATTTAGTTGAATAAATTGTAGTTAAAGAAATATGTAACACATAATATTTGGGTACCATGTCGGAAGCTAAGCCATTTAGACCAGCTAATCACTTTTTTTAAGTTAAATCATTAAGTAAAGTATTTGTATAGTACTAATTTATAAATGGTTTGTGCAAACTGATATTGTACATCATGCTTTATGGGTTTCATGTTTAATTAATTGTGTTGTCCAAAGCGTTGTGGTATTGAACATCTTTTTGGGTTTTTTTTATCTTTTTATCTTATTGTTTTTATTGTAACCCAATATGTTTTTACCTATTTTACAACTTAACCCTAATACTTTTTCACTTTCAACTAGGGCTGTTCAAATCGCTCGTCGCTTGTGGCTCGCTCGTCGCCCGTTTGGAAAATGCTCAAAAAACGCTCGCTCGATCTTTCGCTCTATTGTAAATGAGCCGACCAACTCGGTTCGGTTTGTAAATGAGCCAAGCACGAGCAAATGTCTGCTCGGCTCGGTTCGGCTTGAACAAATTTTTATTTATTTATCATATATTTAATTATAAATATAGACACAGATTACAGATATATTTATAACTTTATACATAACATTCTATTGGATTTGGCTCAAATATATGCAAACAAAATATAATTAGCCCACTTAACACAATAAAAAATTTAGCACTAAGTTTAATAATAAAACTATAAGTCTTGAAGTGACAGTCTTGACTTCTTTATGTTATTAGTCGTCCATCGCGAATAGTCGCTTGATATCACCCTACGTCACAATGCAACAACTGTTCTCTGCAGTATGCTCGTTGCCTCACCAGCCTTAACCTAAGCCTCATCCTCAGACACTCGGATTTCATTTATATAACACTCGCTCGGAAATATTCACGCTTGAAAAATGCTCGCTCGGTTTTTGGCTCGATTGTAAATGAGTCGCTCCGCTCAGTTCGGTTTGTAAACGAGCCAACCACGAGCAAGGCTCCGATCGGATCGGCTCGTGAACAGCCCCTACTTTCAACTTTGTTCCCTAAACTTTTCATATTTTACAATTTTTCGTTTTACGTTCTGATATAATTTTGTGAAGTAATATATGCCGCAACATGCGTGTGTGGTTTAACGTTTTTATGTCTTTCTTTACCGTATAACGGCTTCATCGCAATGCGTGAGTATTTGATAAACTAAGTTATTGTTTTCTATGTTTTACATTTCATGTATCTTGTTCAACGTATTTACGTCTAGTTTTTTTCGTTCGGTTTTACTTTTTTGTTTTTTTTTATACGAGCTTTTTAATGTTGGTGGTCGTTGATCGTGGCGTTGATTCTACTTGACATTGTTTTTACGCCCTCGTCATAATGCGTGAGGGGGCCTTTAATACTAGTTTAATATATGATACATCTCTATTACCTTATTATGTACCAAACATGTCCAAGAAGGTAATTTCTACGTAATTTTAAGATAGGAGTTGAATAGACTCTTTCCAAATGTCTTTTTTTTTTTGTTGTTTCCTTCCCTTTTTGCTCCTTGTGTACAACATATCATGCTTATTGTATATGTGTGTAATACACACTTAATATCCTTTCCAACATGTAACCCCCCATTTGTAGATAATTAGATTACCACGTTAACTTTGTGAAGACCCTCATTATTATAAACAACTTCATAGTCCTCCATTATTACCCACCAATTATTTAATAAGTTATTATTTGCATATGAATGTATAACTTGAAATATTATTGTCTTATCTATACTATCTTATTAAGTACCAAATGTGTATAAGATAGTAATTTTGTCAAGCATCCAACTATTAAAGCAACATATACAATTGAATAAACCTTAATTCATAAGGGTATAATAAGAATAATTGTCACAATTAAGATGCTTTTAAGGGCATGATAGTAATTTGATCATGGTTTTATAGTTAAAACATAAAAACTTCTTCCATACTTGCTATTATGTCACCAAAATTGTTCTCTTCGTTTTCTTCTCAAGGCACTTCATCGTCTTTCAATTAAATGGTTTCTCAATTCAATGGCATTCACTACTATTGAATGACATTCTCCTTCAATTGCCCTGTCTATTTATTGTGCATCCTCTTCATAGACTCTCAGCTACGAGTATAATGTTCTTTGATCAAATTATGATTGTTCTTTTTCCCTAAACACTAATTTTCTATTCATGTTTTTTTAATTTTTCAGGGCATTTGAAGATGAATTTGTTACTCGATGGCTTTCATTCCTCTTCCATGTGCCTGCTTTCTTCATGAGACCTCATATGTACTTAACAGGTAACCAAGTCTTTGAGATTTAAAGTTGATGTAGGTTCTAATATTTCTATCAGGTATTGATGTTTTACAGGGAACTATTTTGGTTGCGTCTACAGTTTTTTTGTGCTTATTGTTGTTTTTTGTCATGCTTCTACAACTTGTTGTGTCTACTATTTTGTTCTTATTGTTGTATTTTGCTATGCTTCTACAACATTTGATTATAGTTTGTTAACAGAAAAAAAAAATATGATTTTTTTTGTTCAATTTTTTAAACAAAAGGAGTTATATGTAAATTTACCATGATGCACATTCTTTGTACTACAAAGTTAATTTTTTGACCTTTTTATTCTCGAATAAAATAAGTTATAGGTGTCTTATTAAGAAAATTAGCCGTGTGTATTCTTTGTTTAGTTTTTTGTAAGTTTCTAACCGGCAACTACATGGATCTCTTACAGAGTAATGGTTTTCGATTTGATCTTATGGGTCATATTATGAAAAGTATCATGGTAAGAGACCATACCTTATTTCTTATACATTTTGTATGTTTTGTTTTCAATTATTCACAATTTTAACTTTTGTAGGTTGGGATGGCTGCATACCCGAAGGATTTTTTGCTGACAAACTATGATGGGCATGAGGTAAAGCATGCATCTAAAGTCCCAACTACTATCCGAGAATTTATTTTTAGTATCTTGCACTGCTAGCTTTAGTTATCATCTTAAAATTTTGCATCATCAAACTCTCTTTTAGAGATTTGATATCGACACATCATTTTCAAATGGCTGATTGGGCGTCATGCATTATATCGAATGGCTCAAGTGGATAAAATTCATGAAATTTAGCTCAACAAGAAACATGTCAACCAGGTTGAAAGCCTCATAGAGTGTAATCTTAGTGCATAAAGCCTCACAATTGTTGTTTTGATGTCAGTTCTTTTGTTTATACTCAATTGCTCTTCATGAATTAATATATTATTGTTACAAATACCATAATGCTCTTCCTACTTTGAACTTAAAAATGTTTTTGAAATTTTAGTTATTAAAATAGGCGAGTCTTTCCGGTTGGTAACACGACAAATAGCGTAACGTTTTGGGCCGGTTTAACTCACCAACAATTTTTTTTGTTACTTTCATGATAAAGTACAATAAATATGATTACAAAACCATGTTTTTTTTTATATAAATACGAAGGTCTTTTGCGTAGCTTTTAAATTGTGTGGACCATTTTCCTTTTTAGGTAAATTATGAAGGTTAAGGAATGAACTGTTGCAATCCGAGGATTTCTTTTGACAGTCTAAGGTTGTATTTCCTTAACATAATATACTAATAATTTAATATGACATTTTATTGCATTCTCTTTTCTTTTCGGTTGAAATCTCATTTTTTTTTAAGTTCCACTATGGCATCATAAGCAGGTAAAGATCCCAAGTTGTAGCTATAGTACGTAAGTAAATTTTAATATTTAATTAATCATATTTTATTAACCTAATGAGTTGTTACTATTCGATAAACTTCTATTGTTATAATTGTACAAGTTTTTCTAAAGTGATGTGTCCGTAGCTAGACATGCCTTAATTAATGGGGTGTCATCTTTATCAATCACCTTAAACAAGTAATTTATGCTTTTATTTAGTTTATCATTAGGTCTTATGTAAACCTTGCCGCAATGCGCGGGTAAACCCACTAGTATTAATAAAGGGTTTAAAGATTTTTGGATATTTATATCGCAGGCCCATAAAGTCAAGCACACCATGACTCCATGTCTCCATGAGTCGCAACTGGCAAATAAAGTAGAGCTTAGGCTAAAAACAAATCTAGCCCAACTGAAAAGGCAACATCATGACTCATGAGGACTCATGAGACAACAACATTCTTAAAAGACAAGTGGTAAGTTCCATGTAGAAATACTTGTCGATCTCAAAATCAAATGATCCTTTTTTGTTTATGCAACCGTACTCTTTTCTTTTAGGGTGATTAAAACTTTTAAAAAACTGTTATGGATAGTACTTAACTAATGATGTTTGGTATTTTGGAAGAAAAAAAAATTCTACTTCTAACTGAAAAATAAGAGAGAATATATCGAACATGAAGAAAGATCCAAAGTAGATGTTATCATCAACTATATTTCGAGAATTTCATGTTTATACCAACTAGAGCAGCCAATTTATGATACGACATGTTAACACAGTATGATTTGATACGAAGTTAGGCGGGTTAGGGTTTGAGATAAACGCTGATGGATCATAAATGGGTTGACACGTTAGTAGCACGATTAAAACGTTTATAAACACATTTAACTTGTGTAACTCATTTACGACATGTATAACACATTTAACTAATCATGTTAACAGAATAATGGGTCGACACAACACTTTTATAACATATTTATCAAAACGTAGTAGTTTTATAACTTTCTAAATAATTAACTGACTGAATTACAAGTTTTGTCCTTTAGCTTTATATCAAATTTCAACGGATGTCCTTTAACTTTGAAATTGATTAGTTTTGTACTTTATGTTTTAAAATCTTGCACGTTTTGTCCTTTGGTGCTAACCCAGTTAATTTTTTTCGTTAAGTGGAGGGTAAAATTGTCTTTTTACTCTTCCAAGGACTATTTGTGTAAGTAAATTAAAGTTTTGGACAAAAAGTAAAATTGAAAATTAATATAACCCCCCCCCCTCTCTTAATACATGCCAACACCATAACCTACCATCACCACCGCCTGCCTGACCACCACCACCACCAGCCGCCGACCACCACCACCTGTCTGACCACCACCACCTGCCGCCGACCACCCCCTCTCTCTTAATAGCCCAACCCGACACATTTTCAACCAATATTTCCACCTCAACTTTGTTTCGTCAATCCCAACCCAAAGTTAACACAAGTAAAAATCCACAACTATAAATACTTATTAAAGCTCAACTCTCAAACAAGTTAAATCCACAACCACCTGACCACCAATCGACCACCATAACCTGACCACCAATCGACCACCATAACCAATCACAGAGAGAGACAGAGGGAGAGAGAGAGAGAGAGAGAGAGAGAGAGAGAGAGAGAGACCACACCACCACCGGAACCACCTCTGGCCTAGCCCAACCACCACCATGAACATCATCTCCATAACCATAACCAATCACCATAATATTAAGAAAAGAGAGGTTTTTACCTTGAGACCAGATCTGACCCGATGAGTACAGCAACCGTCGTCTCCTTCCTCTTCCGTCTGTCCCTCTCTCTCTCCCACGCTTTCTCTCTCTGTCCTCTGTCTCTCGTTCTCTCTCTCTGTCGTTCTCTCTCTCTGTCGAATCTCTCTCTCCCACGCTTTCTCTCTCTGTCCACTGGAAGGTGTGGGTGTGGTGGTGTTGTGGTCTGCTCGGCCGGGCTCCGCCGGAGGCGGTAGCAGGTGGTGAATGAAGGTGATGGTGGTGTGGGGATGGAGGTAGGTGGTGGTGGTGATAAATGAATGAGAGAGATAGATTAATATATATAATTCTTTTTTTTTTTAATTTAAAATGTTTTTCTAAATAAATGGGTAAAAAGACAATTTTACCCTACACTTAACGAAAAAAATTAACTGGATTAGCACCAAAGGACAAAACGTGCAAGATTTTAAAACATAAAGTACAAAACCAATCAATTTTAAAGTTAAAGGACATCCATTGAAATTTGGTATAAAGCTAAAGGACAAAACTTGTAATTCAGTCTAATTAACTGGAGTTAATTACTCGGATGCTCCATGTTGTATGTCCACGTTTCACGTATTATTTATGCTTGTCTGTGTATATGTAGTTAGCGAAGGTAGTATTAACTAGGGATGAGCAATCGGTACTAGGTATCAAAAAATACCGGTACGAACCATACTATACCGTACCGATTTCGGTAACAATTTGGTACCCGCTTTTTACATTTTTCGTGATTGATACATTCGGTTCGGTACAGGTTTAGTATGGTATGGTATACCTTTGAATAACATAGCGTACCATACCCAACACTTTTGTTACTAGTGCCCATTTTTTGAGATTTTTGGGATTGGTGTAGTACCGATCTTATCCCTGCTACGGACACTCTCACAATTTCACCTATTCAAACTAAAAAACTAGTAAAACTAAGTTTTTTTTTAAATGATAACTAAATAAACGTTAATAGTATATTAGTTTTGTGTCATAGCCTATTCAACATTACGAAGAAACAACTCTTTAAAAAGATTGTTTATTCTATAGAAGCATGAAAAAAAAAACAACTCTTTAAAAAAAATCAAAATATATACAAAAAAAAAAAATGTCCATATTAACATTTGGCCGTCTAAAAATTTAACATCCAATCACTTACGACCTTTTTCTTCTAATGTAATAGAATGAAACGACTTTACCTTTATCTATACTACATTATAATTATAATAGGTAAATATGTTTAAATTATCCAAAATTAAGATGACATACCAAGGGTTCTTTACAATTTTTTTAAATTTTATCATCTTTCTTCCCTGAATGCCTCTAGAAGATAATTAACTTTTATTTAAAAATGAAACACACTCAAACTAAATAAACACATGGGATAACAATATTTTTGAACAAATTTCATATAATGGTGATGAAAGATAATAACTTAAGCTATCACAATGAATAATCTTTGTCAGCTAAATTGTATGAGTTTTAAAATTTTAAAATATAGTGACTGAAGTCTTCCTAAAGTTAAAGTCAAGCTAACCAGAGCACCTTTTTTATATCATTCAACGCAATCATTTTTGTTTTCAATTTTAATCATGATAATTACGTGAAATTAGGCTCTATAGCTTTTGTTAGTTATTAATTTTTAGGCGTTTTATGATAGATTGATGATATAATATACGTGTCGTTCATTAGGTATTAGTTAAAGAATTGCCTGTTTGTTTAGAAAATTTAAGGTTGATGTAGTCTTTTATTGATCTGCGTTGGTAGGAGAAATTCCATGGTTGGAAAATTATTATTTCAAATATATTCAAGTCCACTCTTTGTTCTTGATGATTTAGTCTTTGTGAACAACCCATCTTCACCAGTGAAACGTACTTCAATTAACAAAAAAAAAATACCTAATCAATCATTGTCTTGGATTACAAACTTGTAGATGATAATTAGTTTGGAAATAGTAAAAACAAAAACAAAAAAACTCAAAAGTGTATTTTTAATGAACAAAACCAATTATTAACAAAAATGTTTCTTATCAACTTGACCGACCAATTTCAACCATGTAAAATGAACTTTATCATTTAGCAAGGTGTCTTCAATGGCACTATAATGTAGATATGCAATGACCAGACAGCTTACACAAGGGTATTGTTTATGTTTATATTGGTCTGTTACAGTAACATATCTTTGGTTTATTAAGATTTGTTCAATAATGAGTACATGACTTTTGTGGTGAACTGCAATCAGTTGTAAGTGAAGGTGCACATTTCTTTCCTTTTTTCTACGAATACTTGTTAAAATATAGTGTGCACATTTTTTTTTTTCATTTTGCGTAACTTGCGACAAAAAATCCAAGTATCATAATGTTGTATTGCAACTCATTTATGGATCCCGCTGCAACGTGCGGGTAAACCCACTAGTAACTATCTGAAACGCTTCGATATTATAGTTACACTTCATTTACGACAAATTCGAGTTGTATGCCAACAAATTGATCTGTCTTGTTTCTACACAAAGCAACAAAAGAGATTAAGATGTGAGTGAAATCTTTAAGATTGATTAAAAGACAAAAGAGCATGTTAAGTTAGGTTTAAGCAAGTTCTTATCCAAACCAAACCTAAAGCAAAATAAAGGACAAGAAAGGACAAAATTGCATCAACAATTCCATGATCTTTGGTTTAGACTAAAACACTAATAAATCTACGGTTAAAAGGACTAATTCCCAACATGGGTCTCTTTAATTTCAATCAAGATTTCGTTATCAACCACTCATGCTCCTTCTTCCTTTTTTATTATCATTTTTATTTTATTTTATTTTATTTTATGTTCTTAACAACGAACCCCTAATCTGTCTTCTTTTAGTCACTAATGGACAATATTAATAACTATACAATATGGATGCATTACCTCAACGGCAAAAGTGGACACAATAATAATAGTATGCAATATAGATGCATTACCTTAAGAAAAGGCTAGTGTGAGTTTAGATTAGGCTTGACTTTAGTTTATTGTTTTTAGGCCAAGGCCGTATGAAGACGAAATTTTTTTGTTTTGTTTTAGACTATTTAAGATTGAACGATTTACTAATTTTGTGAGTAGAGTTCGAAATATATGTGACTTTGTCAGAAAGTCTGTCTTGTGTCGTTGTGTTAAAAGTAATAACGAGACTTTCATATGTCAAGATGTATAAGAATTCGCGATTTCTAACTACAAATACAAAACTGAGGTTGAAATTGTATGTTGTCTACAAGCTTGAGATGAATCATTTTAAAGATCTTAAACCAAATTAATCAAAGTTGAGCATGTCTTTAAGTGGTTTGATTTCATACATATATATGTATATAGTCATATATTTTTATTGGTGATGATTCTCACATATTTTATTATAAATTAGAGAAATGAAAACACAAAAAATGGCATAAAGCAGAGATGCATAAAAGGTCAAAGAACACGATCTTTGATTCTTAGATCATGAGATTAGGCACATAGAATCTAAAAAGCGCATAAGTAGAACCCGAGTTACAACTTAGAATAAAGTCGAGTTAACAATCATTGGATCGAATAGGAACCTAAAGACCAGTTATATTTCGAAAATTTTATTTAGAGTTTCTTAGAGAATATATGAGGTTAATTTTGCGTCATTGCTTTTGATAGTGGTAAAATGTATTTAATTAATAAATAGCATTACTATTAGGATTTGTGGCCCAATGGTAGAAGCAAAAGCTTTTAGGAACATCTAATTAGAGAGGTCACGAGTTCATGTCTTATAAGAATAGAAATTTGTTGTCAAAAAAAATTAATAAATAGCATTAGACTATGTTAGGACAACGAGTATCTTGATTTAAGTTTGTAATAACGTGGTTGGATACAGACTTTCGTACTTAAAAAGTACTTGTCCAAGCATCTAGGGCCCAAATGCACATGTCCATTCACTAAAAGGCAGATTAAGTGTTAATTAAGTCACAAACTTAAATGTTTAGTAGTTTTATCAAGGACTAAAAGAAATATCGATATGAGTTGTCAACTTACATATTATCATCCTTTTGAGTAATCTTTGGTTTCTGATTTTTCTTGCTCAACTAGACAACATTCACTAAGTGACAACAGCTTATGGCCATAGGCCAATCATATCATCATGTACCAATGCTTGTCATTTATCTTTTAGCTATTTGGTATTATTACAAGGTTAAAATCTGTGTATTACACATGTTAGACTATGTATTGTGCCTCGCAAGCGATTAACGGTAAGCCACATTTTGATCCACGTGGATCGCTCACACCACAACACCCTCACTCAAACCGTCGCGCGAGCCAGCCGAAACTACCACACTCGCGTGTAGTAGCAGATGAAATCCTACCATTGGAGGGATTTGGTATTTTTGGCAAGCTTCGTAAAAAAAGTTCATATCCCACACAAACAATCAAAAATTTTTCTCTTCACTCTCTACAAAATGGCTTTGGCATGGAACGATTTTTCTTCGTCCGAAGACGACGAATTGTTTATGGAAGTGGGAAGGATAACGATTGAATACTTGATGGTCCGGTCTCGAAGACGAAGAACTCTCGCGCTAACCAGACAACCAGCGCTTGACCGTGATAGAGAGGGAGCAAATGAAACTTTGATACGACACTACTTCAGCCCGGATCCCGTGTATACTGAAACAAGAGTCGGCAAGAAAAGATATTGAAAGAGCGTTTGGCGCTCTTAAAAAAGATTTTCATTTATTGCCAACCCAATAAGGTTTTGTACACGAGAGAGGATTATGGACATCGTCTATACTTGTATTATTCTACATAACATGATATTGGAGGATCAAGGCATGGCGAGATGTCAAAATTACCAAGGTGATATCCCACGTGCCCAATCAAAAATCGCTGATATCCAAAGACTCGACAACATAAACAATTTCAAGAACCGTGAGATACACGGAAATCTCCGTTATTAATTAGTCGAGCATTTGTGGGCTAGACGTCCCAATGATCTTGTATTAAATTAGTTTTTAGTTTTTTATAGTTTGTATTATTGTAAACATTAATCTAATTTTTAGTTAAGTTTATTTTTGTATTAATATTATAAATTTAACAAATTTAGAAAGTCTCAAAAAAAATTAAAAAATATTATAAAGATGTTGCTCACCTCTAGCCACAACAAGATCAGGTGAGCGACTAGCAGCTTTATCAAACTGCTAACTAGGCGTTGACATAGCGCAATATAAGAGGATAAAGCCATGACTCACCTCTAGACACAATGCATAATCTTAAATACAGTAGATATTAAATAATTATAGTATCTAATAAATGTACGACACTTAAACAGTGTCGTACAATTATTATTACATAGGGTACAAGTTGCCATTAACCGCCTAAAAAAGGGCCTAAGAACCTCCCAAAAAACCAAGGCCCACGTAATTGAAATTGAAATGATATTTAAACTTCAACAACTTAAATTTCTAAATTAAATTACTGTAGAAAAATAACGGAAGCGGTGACCGTCGTGATTATAGTGACGTATGATTGTTGCGCCTACCTTTTTAAACTTGCATTGCACTTTGGCCACTAACTTTCTTACTAACTTATGTACTTTATTTTTTTCCGATATGACCACCAAACTTTTAGCTTTTAGAATTTCAAACTTTGACCACCAAACTTTTAGCTTTAAAGATTTCAAACTTTGACGACCCTAAGGATTTCAAACTTTGACCACCAAGCTTTTAGCCGCGAGAACAACAGTCACTTAATAGTATGTTTTTTGTCCACGAAACCATCTACGCAATAGGAGCTCCCACAGGGACGCGCGATCTTTAACGTCCACCAAATCCTCAACGCAACAGGGGCTCCCGCCGCAAAGCGCGGGGTAATAGAATCCTAGTTAGTAATTAAAATTTAGAAATTAAAAAAACGACATTTTGATATAAGATATATTTACAAAAATAAGAGATATATGGAAGGTGCAATAAGATAATCGGTAAAGCACTTGGAGAGTGACTCTAGTAACTTCTATATCTAATACTCGGGTTGGTGGCACAGTGTTAATGGTCAGAGGCTTTCTCCTGAACAAGTGTAATATATAAAGGGTCGTTTAGGGGTAGGATATTTTTTTTTTAGGGAAATTGAATTTTAACACCCTAAATTATTGATAATTGGCTGCTGACGTACTGAACTACAAAATTAAACAACACCGCACTGTACTTTCAACTTATTGGCCTGTATCACCCTCAGACTAACCATGGTTAATTTTTTGCTGACGTGGCATGGTGACGTGTCTATTTTTGCTGACGTGGCATTGTGACGTGTCCATTTTTAGTGACGTGGCATGGGGAATTGGATTTTAACACCCTGAACTATTGATTATTGGCCGCTGACGCACTAAACTACAAAATTGATGGATTTAAGCTTGGTTCAAGAGTTTCAAGTCATCATCTTTGTCTTCTATATTTCGATTATTTGTATATTCGGTAATTAGGTTCTTTGTATCATTAGACCAAGATCCATTTTTGTGGTGAATCATTTTGGAAAATAATCACACTTGAAGATATTTCGTTTGTGTTTGATTTGGTTTGTGTTTGATTTGCTAACCATTTATATGTGTATGTTAACAAAATGATTCGCCACAAAGATATAAATGATTAACAAATCAAACTTGTTAACCATTTATATGTGTATGTTAACAAAATGATTCACCACAAACCAAATAAAACACAATCAGACTTGAAACTCTTGAACCAAGCTCTCAAATCTATCAATTTTGTATTTTAGTGCGTCAGCATCCAATAATCAATAGTTTAGGGTGTTAAAATCTAATTCACCATGCCACGTCAGCAAAAATTAACCATGGTTAGTCTGAGAGTGATACAGGCAATAAGTTGAAAGTATAGTGCGGTGTTCAATTTTGTAGTTCAGTGCGTCAGCGACCAATTGTCAATAGTTCAGGGTGTTAAAGTCCAATTTCCCTTTTTTTTAACCGCTAATTTCATATTCTCCTAATATTCACCCGTATCACCTGTGGCCTGTGGGGTATTCGAACTCCTGACCTCACATTGCACATCCTCACCCCCACACCACTGGGCCAAAGCTTCAGTGACATTTAGAGTAGGATATAATTGTTGTTCAGTATTATACATACTTTTTTAGAAAAAAAATAATAATGTAAAAGCAGACTAAATGAAACGAAACTTGATTCACTCGTCAGTTTAACTGGTTGTTTCGTAACACGCATATACTACATTTGAATTCACAATCTCTTACTTTGAAGAAATCTTTATCATCTTATAAGTAACCCAATCCAAAACCCAAAATAATTGTGTTTTGTCTTATACATTAAGTACATATGGACAAAAGATACCAACCCTAACTACAAGTGGTATTGATGGCTAAGAAACAATCTTTATTGTTTATGGTTTGCATCCACAAATTTAGGACTTAATTTGAGTGGTTTTCCAAATATGACTTGATTATGTGAACCCACATTATTAGAAGAGTGTCATTAGGCTTTCACTAGTACTCCACAATCTCTCACATGGAGAAGATAACTCTTTGTCTCAAGCTACTTGGTAAAATTCTTCAAATGATGCGGCCAACTCACATGTTACTCATTACAACTTCCCATGTCTCTCTTAGAGTACAACTTAGATATGCAACCATATCGAGTGTCATGAATCTAATTAGTATGTTGGTATTATGTGGTTTTGATTCCTGTTGGACCGGTCTCTGCTTGCTCGTTTTGAGGTATACTTTCTTTTGTAATTGTATGGTTTTGTTCTTCTATATTTGAGAATATTAAAGTATTAGTAGCGTATAGACGAGCCATGTAACGCGTTGAATTAATGAAATGATGAATGGCTAATTGGCTATACGCCTATACATGGCTCTATTCGGGTTTAATTTATTTGACAACCTGTGAAACAAGGAATCAAATTTTCGATTTTTTTTAACGGCAAATTTTTATTACACCTTTATTCCACCTCACCTTGCATTTGCAAGGATTTGAACCCACAGCTTTACATTTGTAAGGGGGGACACCATACCACTAGACCAAGAGGTCATGGGTATCAAATTTTCGATTTAGACCAAGAATTTCCTTAACCCCTAAAGAAACTTGTAATTTAAAATAATAATAATAATAATAATAATAATAATAATAATAATAATAATAATAATAATTCACAAATCATGAACCTCAATATTTTAGAATAGATCATTACTCCTTTATCTAAATATAAAGTTAAGTTGATTTCAATTCTCTAATGTTGAGACTTGATCGGATTTTTGTGATTGGTTATTTAGGTTTTTTAACGTCTTAAATTACATTAAATCCATATTTGGCTGGGTTGAAACTTTTCATCTCAAAAGGAGCAACACGTTAACTTTAGTTGGACCTAACCCCCACACTGAATGGCACTACTTGGGCTGGTTATCTTCCTCTCATGCTTTATAATATGGTATAGATATACATCATAGGTTCACCCTAATTAGTATTGTGTGAAAAAGCCCACAAGATTTATCCATGTGTTATTGTCTATCCCACATAACACTACTCATTATTTAGGATTTTTTTACATATTTCCCCTACTAGTAGGAAACCCGCGCGATGCGGCGAGAGTGACACTTTTTATTTCAGTACTTATTTTAAATTCGTATAGTATTTGTTGTAGCATCATTGTCACACCCTCAAATTCCACGTGCGGGGTTTTACCGCGAGGCACGTGACAAAACAGGATCTAAGTCAACGGTCACAATAAACGACACTATATGATACGTAAAAACTACATAAGCAAACCATTAAGTTTTCATAATTAATCCATCGCTGCGGAAGCGTAAAACTTTATTACAACTCAAAGTAAAACATGAAAGTCTGATAATACTCAAAATGAAATGCAAATGGATCCTAGACGCCGTGAGACTCCGTGCGCCTAAACTCAATGCTGCTACCTTAGCGACCTAAGAAAACATGCCAAAAAGACGTCAACATATAATGCTGGTGAGTTCACAGGTTTTAAGTTCACAAAGCGTTTCAAGCGTAAAGAGTTTCTTCTCAAAAGTACCAAGTATGCGAAACCTTTAAGTATATAACAAACGTTTCTTTACTACTACGACTGTGTTGCCGAAACCATTACTGACAAGCGTTGCGTGTGTTGCCGCCCGTGTTTGAGTTGCCAAAAAATAGAGACAATATGCACCCGCCGGCTCCCAGCCGTCGGGTGGGGTTCGTCAAGCCCAATAGATCTATCCACATTTCCCCCGTTGTGCCCCGCACATTCATGGTTTCCCAGGGACTTAGCGTTGCATTTCTTCGTATAGTAATTTAAAACAAGCGTTGCGTTTCATAAGCGTTGCGTTTCAAAAGTGTTGCGTTTCATAAGCGTTGCGTTTCAAAAGTGTTACGTTTCATAAGCATTTCGTTTCAAAAAGTGTTGCGTTTCATAAGCATTGCGTTTCAAAAGGTGTTGCGTTTCAAAACATAAACGTTGTATTTGTTAAAACGTGTGGCATGCTTCTCCCCCGAGAAAAGTGTATAAAAGAGGGGCCGTGAAACTCACCTTAGAGTGCGTCCTCAGTAAAATAGAAATCCGATACGTGTGTAATAGTCCCTACTAGTGGCGACCTATCAATGAGTTTACATAAGTGTGATGACTACTAACCCGAAGGCTAATCAGTCCCCAAGTTGTCCAGACCATGACCGTGTATGTTGAAAACATGTTTAAACGGTAAACCGACCAAACCAGACAATACCCGACATCCCATTGGTGACCCAACATCCCACGTGTGTGCCACATACAAGATATCATGCAACTTATGCAATAAAACACTTAGCATGCGCAAACATTCACCCTATCTAGCATAACACCCAATTAACGCATAGACAAGTCCGAACACGTGTTACCAAGTTATTAGACATGTCACGGGGTTCCTAACATGTTCCTAAGTGTCAAACCGTGTTTCGGGATGTTAAAATACACATATAACAGAAGTACGCGCGATTAGGAATCAAACATGCAATTAGGAAAAGTCAACTGGTGATTAGGAAGGCCAAAATGGCGATTAGAATTGTAATCGCCAGACCCAATCGCCTCTTGTTACACACGATTGGGGGCCAATCGCCCCTACTATAGGCGATTAGGGCTCCCTAATCGCCCCTGTTGCACTGTGCCGTCTTTTTGCGCGTTTTGTAACACCCCAACCGATGGCGGAAACATCGGGATGTCACGTATTGATGATTGTTTCAGTAGCACATGGTATATATATTGAAATTTTAAATAATTTATTCATAACATAAATATCCAAATGAAATGATGTCTAAAAATCCCAAATACATAATATCAAATAAAGCAAATAACTTCAATTAACTTCATAGTTTTTCCTCATGCATACTCTAAGCCTCAGCTTCATTGTTACCTGAAACATGTTAATTTTGAAAAATATTTTTAGGTCAACAAAAGTTGGTGAGAATTACATAGGTTTTGATAATTGAATAAAGCTTGTACAATTCAAGTGTCATGGCAAGTCTAGTCCATATGTGAAAACATACTATCAGGTAAATCGAGTGCATAATCAACCCTTGTGACTAGAATATTGTGGTCCATCCCATACGCTCATGGTTCACTCGATTATGTTATGAGATAACAATCACCCACGCTACCTATGTAGGAGTACACGTATCCGGGTAGGATTGTCAGTCCAATAGATCTATCATTGTATACCGTCGGCTAATCAATGTTAATGATTATGCTAGAATATTGTGCTTACCCTAGTCATGTTTAAGACATAATGCAACATAGAATAACACATAGACACTTTATGATTGAATTGTAGATAGAATGTTGTAACATGTTTCACCCCAAAATAGTGAAATAGAAAAGGGGCTATGTAAAACTCACCTTAGCAAAATGTTAAGTCTCGTGAAAATAGAATAAGTGTAGCCCAACGATGCCAAGTATTACCCTATAATTAAGGTAATAAATATGTCTAAGTCTTTCTAGTCTACAAATATTTTCTAGGGTTTCGAATTTGGGGATAGGTATTCGTTTGGTTAATCATTGAATTGTTTATTAAATAAAAGAAGTTCGATAAATAAATAAACAAAAGTCTTTTTGTAGACTTTAGATTAAAGATGGTCACATTATAAGGTTTTAAGTATAAAATAATTTTTATAAAATTATTTTCTTAAAAATAGAATATTTAGTCTATTTATTTCTATTTTGCCAAAATATAACTTTAATATCTAAAAATTAAAGAATTTTTAAATTAAAAAATTGTATTTCTGTTCTAAATGGACAGAAATAATTTATATAAAATTTTGGTGCAAAAATATTGAAAAATGAATTTATTATGATTTATTTATGATTAAAAATAACAAAAATTGATTAAAAATATTAAATAAATGATTTTCTGAAAATAAAAATCATTTCTGGAATGTTTAATGTTTTATAAACTCAGAATAATTTTTGTGGAAATTTATATAATCGTTTTGATATTTTTATAGAATTTTATAATTATAATGGAATAAACTTGAAATATTTATTATATATAATAAATAAATAAATTTTGGAAAACTAAAAGTTGGACAACAAAGTTTATCATTTGAATAACATAAAATAAATTTTGTAGAATTTATAAAGCATTTTTAGTATTTTTAAAACTATTTTTTAAAAATAACATGAATGTATAAGTATAAAGGTTTCTAAAAAAAAGGTTTGCACATGGTGAGGCTCGAACCCGCGTCAAACCCGGGTCGGGGTTTTAAATCACAAGCCCAGACCAGTTGGTCTGGACCCTGAGAACGAATATTCTTGGTTCGTAATTAATTATATAGGTATACTTGAAACAAATATATAATCTTTTTAAAAGAAAAGAAAGGGGGCGCGTGGTAAGGGACTCGAACCCGGGCCATCAGGCCGGTTCGCGTTTTAAGCACAAGAGTCACACCAACTGATCTGTTGATTAGTTGGTGAAGAAATTGATTCTGTATTAATTATATACTAAGGTCTGCAGATCCAATATCCCCAAATCAAAGATGTCGAGCCCTAGCTTTTACAATCAATAAGATTGAAGAACAATAACCCGATTAAACATGGGGTTATTGTTGTTAAAGGGCCGATGAACAAAACCATACAAAAACATTAAGACTTACAGAACTGTTTCACGTGATTATGAGCGGTCAAACTGAAAGTCAAACTTGCGAGCAATTGATGCCTGAAAAGGTGTTTTTAGCAGAAATTTTGAGAGGGGAAAGAGTAATTGGCGAGTGTAGATGAAAAGTGAGGGTTCAATTTATAGTGAAGTGCTCGGGTGTTCGAAATGGTAAAGTTTGACTCGCTTTTAATCATAATCGCGTGATTGATACAAATATGGTATGTTATAATAGCTAATTGGCGTGTATAAGACGCGAGTCAGTCAACCAATCACGAATCTTACCATATCAGGGATCAAAACGCGGTTTGGTTAAGCTAATTATGGATGATTATCGTCACAGTTGACTTTCCAAGTTAACTGTTACGATTTACTATCCTTATATAATTATAATGTAGGGGATATGAAACAAGTATATGATGTAGACCAGTTGGTTGGCTGTTTGTGTCCATGAGTGAACCGGCCTAGGGCGCGGGTTCGAATCCCGGCCCAGGCATATTTTTTTAAAACAATTATTTCACTAATATAATAATAATATATTCTTATGGTATGGTACTAGGGGTCCAAATGTGTCACGATATATTTTTAAAAGGGACGATAAATGATAAAAAATCGATGTTTTATTAGTAATAGCCGTAACGTACATAGAATTCAATGCGAAATGTTACACGTTTAACCCTCCAAATCAGATCCGAAACATGTGGAAACACCCAATATCAAACCCAAAACATTAATCCAACTATTTCAAGCAAAAACCCCCCAATTTATCATCATCCTAGCCATCCTGAATGCAAGTGTTGTCCCAAAATAGCATAACTATCATGTAAACATCACATCATCATGCAAAACTTACCCTAAATAGCAAATATCCAGATTTCATCACATAATGACGTTGTCCGACAATATCCTACTGTTCTAGCATCATCCTAGAGTAAACCCTAACCTCAAACAATCAAAAAAACACAACATATCATCATCAATCCCCCATAATCATTCAAACGGGTCAAAACGCCTAATATCAATATTACACATCTATGGACCTTCAAACTCCTAGGTTAACATCATATCAACTCATTTAGATCAGAAACATATTAATAATACAAGAACAGCCATGTTTAAACGATAAAAATCCTATCTTGCATGAATACATCACATATAACAAGCATAGAGGTTTGGGTTTGTTTAGAAATCAGGTCTGGACCTTTAGGGATCAAAACAATATTATTACAAAGGTTTGGGATGAAGAACACACCTTGAAATTGTAAGATTATGAGATATAAGGCTTGGAAATGTGATTTCTTGATCAAAAAACGTGTTCCAGAGGTTAGATAAGGTGTGGGGTGGCTTTGGGGTGTATTAGGGTTTCACAAATGATGTTTTAAAACATAAGGGGGGTATTTATAGGCGTTTCTAGTCGTTTAGTACGCGTCGGGCGATTACAGTGCAGTATAGGCGATTAGAAAGTGTAATCGCCTATACCTACTAGCGATTAGGCTCTAATCGCCTATACCTGCTTCTCAATCGCCCATCCTATTGGCAATTACGCGTAATCACCTATAATGTCACGCAATTACGCGTAATCACCTATAATGTCATGCAATTACACGTAATCACCTATAATGTCATGCAATTACGCGTAATCACTATTTTAACACATATAAACACGTATTCACATACCGGCAAGTCATATAATGATTGTAAGCACATAATGCATGATAACTAACACGTTCCCATCCGTTCACCAATTCCCGGACTCGAGATTTACGTGTGTGCGTTAAACCGGTGATTCTACAAATCACCCATCCGTGTTCACATAGTTATGGACCGACTCCCAATGATCTCGTGGATCATTGTAACGACTCCCGATGATTCCCAGAACCATCATAACGACTCAACTGACCTAGTTAAGTATGTTTGAAAACGTTTTTCGCTAAGGTAGACTTATGTGTTCTATAAAATGTTAACGTAAACGTGTCGGGTGTCACAATCATTGCGGTGGATATACGTGATAAGCGTTACACATGTCTAGTAACTAAAAAGATTTAACATTTAAATTGTAAAATACTTTTAAGTAACATTTGATAAAATAAAGTAACATACGAAAGGGAATGGGAAATATGTAATTGACTTTCTACGTGTGTATATTTTTGTGACATCCATCACTTTTCTCTTTTTAAATAATAATAATAATAATAATAATAATTTTCAGGTTTCTATTTTAAATATATATATATATATATATATATATATATATATATATATATATAAGTATAAGTATAAGAGTTATCTAGTTAGCCAAACCCAACACAACCCAAATCCATATCCCTTATCCACATACCTGAGCCCACGTTCAGCCCAACAACAGGCCCATCAGACAAGGCCCGGCCCAGCTCCACTCTCCTTCCCATTCTGTTTAAAAGAAAAAAAAATAATACTTTGCTCCTGCCAAGACTCGAACCCGGGCAGCGAGCGGCTCAACCAAACACACACACGCGTGCAACCACTGAGCTACCAGCTCGTTTCTGAAATAAACCCAAGCCTAATTGTATTTAACCCTTTATTAAAACGCCATCCATCTTCTCCTTCTTTCTCTGCTGTGCGACGTGGCTGTGTAAAAAAAAGGAAAGGGGGAAAACGGTCAACAACAGCAGAAATTAAGGCATATAATCACCACTCATTGCCTTATAATTGAGCGACTTTGACCATACGCATTTACACACTTGAATTGACTCCATTTATGGCCTTAAACGTATCCTATTGACTCGTTTTGACCGAGCTTGAACCCACATCCAATCCGTATATATATATGTTGTTAACTCAATCAAATCTACACACAACCACATATAGGTGCGACTAACACAAACCATTCCCCAATTATTCCTAAAACTCTCTGCATTTCACGATTTGAAGCATTTTTTATTTGTGTTGACTTTTCGCGTTGACCGATCGTTTATAATCAAGAACGCGTTTGTAAGTTTGTTTTTCATATGGGTTTTGATGTCTGTCATACACACAACAATAACCCTAAGTTTAATTGGGTTATTGTTGTGTGATTTGTTTGATTGGATTATCTAGGGCTCGCTTGGTATGAAATTGGGGAAGAACACAAACAGTTTTTGTATATAATTATTTTAGAACAGAAAATAAACAAAACAAACGCATAGATCAGCTGGTTGGCCCCTTCTCACAAAAGCTCTGAACCGGGTCAGGTCTGGGGTTCGATCCCTACAACCTACAAACTTTCTTTTTCCCTTTTTATATACATATATTTTACATATTAAACTTTTAAAAATAGTTTTTAAATACTAAACGTGGTTTATAAATTCTATAAAAAATTATTATGTGATCTCCAGATAATAAAGTTCATCATCCAATTTTTAGTTTTTCAAAAATAATTTATTTAATATATATTATTAATAATACAAGTTTATTCATTTATATTTATTAAATTCTATAAAAATATCTAAACGATTTTATTAAATCTCACAAAAATTATCCTAAACTTGTATATTCTTAAACATTCCATAAAATATTTTTATTTCAGAAAAACCCTTTATTTTATATTTTTAATTAATTTTTGTTCGTTTTAATCATAAATAATTCATAATAAATTCATTTTTCAATATTTTTGCACCAAAATTTTATATAAATTATTTCTAACTATTTAGAACTGAAATACAATTTTTTATTCAGAAATTCTTTGATTTTAATATTTTTAGATATTAAAGTCATATTTTGACAATTTGAAATAATTAGATTAAATATTCTATTTTTCAAGAAAATAACTTTATAAAAATTATTTTCATACTTAAAACCTTATGTTATGATTATATTCAACTTAAGATTTTACAAAGAGACTTTTATTATTTATTTATTAAATTTCATATATTTAATAAACAATTCATTAATTAATCAAATGAACGTTTATCCCCAAATTCGAAACCCTAGAAATACATGTATCCTAGAGTTATTTTCCTTACACATTATCAAATACTTTAGGTTGATCATTTGGGAGTAACCTCAATTCATATCTCGTTGTCCAGTTAAATCTCAAACTACTACGTGAACTGTGAGTATTCCTATCCCCTTTTTGCTTTTATTCATTTTTGGGGTGTTACATGTACACTATTACAATTTCAAATACAAGTTTACATTTTTACAATACAATTCTAGTACTATGTGCATTGCTTACAACGTGCTTTATGCTTAGACAATATATGTGGATTACATTTGTACTTAGTGAAATCATTAACATGGTACAAGCCGACCTTAACATTGGATAGCGCTATTTGGATTGACAACCCGCCTAGATTGATTCTCCCCCTTTTTCATCGGAGAATCCGTGGCCAGTGTTAAGCTTTTATCCATTTATTGGATAAGTACACTACATTTCATACAGTACATTATACAGTCACAGGGTTGATTTCGCTCATTTGTATGATACATAGTTTACATATTTGCACTGTAGCTTGCACTTGAATTGTATAACTTTTTAACCTACTATATATATCAAAACTAGGAATGCTCACCAACATTTCTTATGTTGACCAAATCTATTTTGTACATGTTTCAGGTGCAGTTTGATATAGTGCTTTAGCAAGGGATACTTAGTGCATTATTTTAATCAGTTATTTCATTATTTACATTTCATTTAAGACTTTGTATTTCCATTTCAATGTAAGACAGTTTCTGGTTTATTCAATAATATTTACATTTTAGTACCATGTTCTTTTGAACAATCGTCACTACGTGGCACCTCGATGATTCCGCCATCGGTTGGGGTGTTACAGATTGGTATCAGAGCCATGGTTATAGGGAACTAGGTTACTAGATTGTATAGGCCTAGACTATAGCCGAACTTCAACTTTCATGCATTATATTTCCTAAACTACCCTACCCCTCATTTCCCTCTACTTTCCTTCTTCTATCTTTCCCTTCTTCTCTTTCTCCATTCTTCTCATCTTTCATCATGGTGCATAGAGATGGTGTCCTACAGGGAGTGGAAAGTTTACATCATCATAGAACGGGAGCAGTACCTTTTATGAAGACACTCTTAGACATAATACCTACTCTTATTTTACTCCTTCGAAGTTGTTGAACTTTAATGAGTGTGATAAGGACACGTGCAATCTGGAAGGGTGGACGCCTGTACACTGGGTTTTCTGTCATAGGTAAGCATAGCGCATAAATCCATTTACGGACCTGTTATGCTTACCTGGGGATTCCTGGAGTGAGTGTCCACTTATAGGCTAAAGCATGTCTTCTTTGATCACCATTGGGTTCAATTCCTTTGAAAAGTCAACGTTCTTGGTGAGCTTTACAGCTAGACAAGGGCACTCCAAGCATTTTGTACAAGTTCTTCCAATAATACCCTCTCGTTTCATATACAATACTTTGCATATCATGATTGCTTACAAGATCATATCTTCATAATCATCTGTACGGTTATACACTTACATTTTCTAATCTCATGATTATTAATTAACTACCTCATAGATGTCTGCTCGCCGCATGCTCCGTGATACCAGCCAACGCCCTTCTGGACAACGTTCTGATCGTCGCCTCGCATCTTTAGTCGCCGAGCAAATTGCTGCGGTGATCCCAAACCTTGTCAGTGAGATAACCCAGAATAGTAACAGTGCCAACACAGGGAGTACGACTCAATTTCGGTGCACTTTCAAACACTTTAACTCCTGCAACCCCACAAAATTCACTGGTGAGGAGGGTGCTACTGGCCTCCTCCAATGGTTTGAAAGCATGGAGAGTACTTTTGTGAACAATGAATGTCCTGATGAACTCCGCGTTCGCTATGCTACTAGTGTCCTTCAAAAGGGGGCGCTAACCTGGTGGAATGGTGAAAAGCGCAATCGAGGAGCTGATGTTGCTTTATCATTATCTTGGGCAGATGTTAAGGAACTCATGATCGCCAAATTCTGCCCTAGGAACGAAATCAGGAAACTGGAGGAAGAGTTCCATGGACTGAAACAAGACAGTGGTGAGAATCCTGCGTATAATACTCGATATCACGAACTTAGCATACTGGTTCCACACATGGTCACCCCAGTTTCTCGAGCAATCGAAAAATATATCGAGGGATTACCTGACCTGATTCAAGACGTTGTCACTGGAGGCAAAGCCACTACGGTAGAAGAAGCCATCCAACTTGCAGCCACATTAACAGACAAACAAGTAAGGAAAGGAAATTTGGTTAGAAAGAGCACCAAGACATCTATTGAGAAAACCACCAATGTTGTTGAACAATCTAAGACTATTTTAGCAAAGGCCGCCACTACTGCTTCGAACTCTAAGAAACGAATGGGCGATAATCAGAACCATGCTGTTGTTGATCCGGTGGCTCAGCCTCCTATCAAGAAAGCCTACATGGGAATCCATCCTCAATGCAACACCTGCAAATATCATCACCCTGCAAATCTTCCATGCCGTCAATGCACTAGATGTGGAAGGTTTGGACACTTTGTTTCCACTTGTCGAGTAATGGTTGGGACACAGAGTAATCATCAAACAGCTGCCCAGGGACCCCTACAGATTACTAACGGTCGGGCATGTTATCATTGTAGAGACCCTAACCACATGCTACCTCAATGTCCCAAATTGAACAATGTAAACCTGGTGGCACATGGACAAGCTTTCAATATCGATATCAACGAAGTAGACGATCAGGATGACGTTAATCCCACTGGTTAAGCCATGGATGAAATCTTCCCAAGACTCGAAAATCTAATACTTGTGTTTCCATTTTCATAATTCTATTATCATTTTGTACCCAATTTTGTCGCACTCATTAGCATACAACATCTAGAAATTTCCTTGCATACTATTGTGTACGAACACAGATTGGAGATTTATCAAATTCGGTTACGTTTATTTTACATCGTATAAGTTTCAGACTCTACCTTACATTTTATTGAAACATTTGGTCTTGACTTCCATGAAAGTCAAAATACTTATTTAATCCTACAGAGCTTTTCTAAAAACATCATTGTTTGTCATATGAAACTTGATTTTTTTCTTTTCCTTATCCGTTGAACATTTAATTATTCATGATATTCGTAAACTATTCCTATAGGCCACTAAGATAACACTTACACTTAATGGTTGTAGTGCTTACAAACTTGCTTGTGTGTATTATCCACGCAACTCAGATAAACATTTCACTTAAAGGGCTCCTCGGACGAGTTGTAGCCCATACTTAAATACTGTTATGCTTACAAGTCATTGCAATTGACCTCATTATTACATGGCCTCATTACATTGATAACATCTCATTGTAACTCAACGTGTTGTTGTGTCATCTTCTTGAGAAATTTATTTGCCTTGATGTTTGTTAGATTAGGATCATAGAAGGACATAAAACCCTAATGTAAGGTAAGTTGATGATTCTGGTCCGGAACGTAATCATGAATTTACAGGTACGTTAGGGTAGTGTGAAATTCTATTAGAGTTTTTGGTAGACGTCCAGTACGTTTTCAAGGTATCAAAGGTGTGGTGGGTTAGCTGCGGTACACCCTGTATACAAACACTAATGATGCATTGAAAGTGAGACTGGAAGTCGGACCAGGAACAAACTCTGTTACTTGGTAGTTCATTAGTTTTTCTATAATCAATCAATTCATACATTTATGAATGCTTAGCGTTTTACTAGATTCTTATCCTCCTTGTTATTCGAGACGAACCTAATCCAAATCCTTAACTCACACCTATCAAACCTCATATCCAAATCATTCGAATTTTCCAAACCACGGTTACCTTAGTTTTTACCCAAACATCCATAACCCTATGTTTTTAAATAACTGGGTTTTTACATTTATTTCGACAAAAGGGGCAAATTACATAAGGATAGCAGGTAGTCGGGCAACAAGCTGCGCCGCTACCCCCTTTTGAATAGAGAACCCTAATCTAGAGAATACAAATCCTTGCCCTTGGGGAGTCGAGAAGTTGCTGTGGACCACCCTTTGGACTCTCATCAGAAACCTGATTGCTTCCGGTGCCAATGAGCCAAAAGTGTCAAAAGCTAGAGGGACAAAAGCATGTTGGTTATCCTCGCATGCTTTAGCGTGCTTTGCCACCTTGTTCGACTCTGCTCTAAGTACCGCTTGCCCCGCCACGAACCCACTCTCCCTGAATCCCGCTAAAGGTGACACACCGTAAGGTCCACGCATGCGTGTTTCCCACCTTCCCAACCAAACACAAGCAGGTCAGCCGGACGTAAAGTGGACCTCCCTTCTGCCGGGTCTGTAAGAAAGTTAACCGGGGCCTCTTTCTTTGCCGAGATCCCTGCTCATCTAAGAATATCCATTAAAACGTCCCGAACGAAATCGTGCCTGTACTTAAACCCCGGTAACTCTCTACAATGGAGGGCATGCTCCCCGTATTTATCCAAACACGCTTTACGACAAACCGGACATGTTTTGTCATCCGGGAAAATGGGAATCATCAAACGGTATTTAAGGATTGCTCTATATTCCACCGCTGACATTCGTTGCCCCAGTCCTTCGATAGGGATAACTGTTAGGAAATCTTGGGCGTGGGGCCTCTGTAAGCATTCCATGACGGCTTTCTGGCGTGGGGTCAAGCAAAAATCTTCCCCTAGACTTTGTGCAATTCGACAATAAAGAGCATTCGCCAAGGTTTTCTGTGGCTTTTCGGGGGCGGTGTCTTTATTGGAGAAACCGCCAAGATCAAAGTCAGGGAGAAATTCATGCAGGCGTTCCAACGCGCAAACATAATCCAGATCCGTGTTATCAACCCCGCTGTTACGTAGAATATGGTCTTGCAACCCCCAGGATTGAGACCTGGACGCCACAAAGGCATAAGTGGCTACATCCCGAGCCGAGAGAAGGCCTAACCCACCATGCCGCATCGGTAAGGTTGCGACCCGCCACTGGAGGTCCCCAAAATATGCCCCCCCCCCCCCACAAACTACAATATCTTCAATTGCCTCCCGGAGGCCTTTATCAAAACATGAGACAGCACTGCCTACAAAGGGGGGCTGGCATGTTCGTAAGCCGAAAAGCAACTTTGCGACCCCCATACAAGATCTGAGCAGGAGGAGCTCGCTTTGAGGATCCCGCAGACGAGGGAGGAGCCCCATAAGATCCACAGCCCGTGACGCCCTTTTGGTAGACAAATCACAGATGAAGCTAGCATCGCGGCTGACTGCCCCTCCTAGAAGTTTGACACCTCTCTCAGGCCGTCCAATATCACTGGGGAATAGCCCTGGCCTAGTCTTCACCCCATCGCAGGTTGGCCAAAAAATCTCTGTTTTCCTGATATTAAGGTTGAGCCCCAATGATGGTCCTTCTGAACTGATGATTTCTAGGGCCTTAGCAACCTGCACAGCGTCCCCGATGATCGTCCCATCATCCAAGTACCAAGCATGGAAGGGGAGGTTGCAGTTTTCCTGCACCTGGCGCACTAGGGGGTGTAAGGCAAGGGAAAAGAGCAAAGGTCCCAAAGGGTCCCCTTGTTGAACCCCCGTGAAGGCTCCAATGCGTTCATCCCTAACATATAACCTAGCTGGCTGGGCATACAAAAATTTGACCCACGGAAAAATGGAGGGGCAATGGAGATGGACTTCCCGTAACAAAACAGATCGGTCAACTACGTTGAAGGCGTTAGAAAAATCTACCGTGAGCATGGCCAAAGAGCCGTCTGCATGAAATGAACTGAGGAACCTATTAGCGCTGTGCAACACGGCCTCTGCCCCATTGGGGATTCCCACCCCGAATTGGTAGTCTCCCAAGTACTTAAATAACTTCGGGACGAAGTTTCTAAAAGTAGGGGATGTTGTGACATCCATCACTTTTCTCTTTTTAAATAATAATAATAATAATAATAATAATAATAATAATAATAATAATAATAATAATAATAATTTTCAGGTTTCTATTTTAAATATATATATATATAAGTATAAGTATAAGAGTTATCTAGTTAGCCAAACCCAACACAACCCAAATCCATATCCCTTATCCACATACCTGAGCCCACGTTCAGCCCAACAACAGGCCCATCAGACAAGGCCCGGCCCAGCTCCACTCTCCTTCCCATTCTGTTTAAAAGAAAAAAAAAAATACTTTGCTCCTGCCGGGACTCAAACCGGGCAGCGAGCGGCTCAACCAAACACACACACGCGTGCAACCACTGAGCTACCAGCTCGTTTCTGAAATAAACCCAAGCCTAATTGTATTTAACCCTTTATTAAAACGCCATCCATCTTCTCCTTCTTTCTCTGCTGTGCGACGTGGCTGTGTAAAAAAAGGAAAGGAGGAAAACGGTCAACAACATCAGAAATTAAGGCATATAATCACCACTTATTGCCTTATAATTGAGCGACTTTGACCATACGCATTTACACACTTGAATTGACTCCATTTATGGCCTTAAACGTATCCTATTGACTCGGTTTTGACCGAGCTTGAACCCACATCCAATCCGTATATATATATGTTGTTAACTCAATCAAATCTACACACAACCACATATAGGTGCGACTAACACAAACCATTCCCCAATTATTCCTAAAACTCTCTGCATTTCACGATTTGAAGCATTTTTATTTGTGTTGACTTTTCGCGTTGACCGATCGTTTATAATCAAGAACGCGTTTGTAAGTTTGTTTTTCATATGGGTTTTGATGTCCGTCATACACACAACAATAACCCTAAGTTTAATTGGGTTATTGTTGTGTGATTTGTTTGATTAGATTATCTAGGGCTCGCTTGGTATGAAATTGGGGAAGAACACAAACAGTTTTTGTATATAATTATTTTAGAACAGAAAATAAACAAAACAAACGCATAGATCAGCTGGTTGGCCCCTTCTCACAAAAGCTCTGAACCGGATCAGGTCTGGGGTTCGATCCCTACAACCTACAAACTTTCTTTTTCCCTTTTTATATACATATATTTTACATATTAAACTTTTAAAAATAGTTTTTAAATACTAAACGTGGTTTATAAATTCTATAAAAAATTATTATGTGATCTCCAGATAATAAAGTTCATCATCCAATTTTTAGTTTTTCAAAAATAATTTATTTAATATATTATTAATAATACAAGTTTATTCATTTATATTTATTAAATTCTATAAAAATATCTAAACGATTTTATTAAATCTCACAAAAATTATCCTAAACTTGTATATTCTTAAACATTCCAGAAAATATTTTTATTTCAGAAAAACCGTTTATTTTATATTTTTAATTAATTTTTGTTAGTTTTAATCATAAATAATTCATAATAAATTCATTTTTCAATATTTTTGCACCAAAATTTTATATAAATTATTTCTAACTATTTAGAACTGAAATACAATTTTTTATTCAGAAATTCTTTGATTTTAATATTTTTAGATATTAAAGTCATATTTTGACAATTTGAAATAATTAGATTAAATATTCTATTTTTCAAGAAAATAACTTTATAAAAATTATTTTCATACTCAAAACCTTATGTTATGATTATATTCAACTTAAGATTCTACAAAGAGACTTTTATTATTTATTTATTAAATTTCATATATTTAATAAACAATTCATTAATTAATCAAATGAACGTTTATCCCCAAATTCGAAACCCTAGAAATACATGTATCCTAGAGTTATTTTCCTTACACATTATCAAATACTTTAGGTTGATCATTTGGGAGTAACCTCAATTCATATCTCGTTGTCCAGTTAAATCTCAAACTACTACGTGAACTGTGAGTATTCCTATCCCCTTTTTGCTTTTATTCATTTTTGGGGTGTTACATGTACACTATTACAATTTCAAATACAAGTTTACATTTTTACAATACAATTCTAGTACTATGTGCATTGCTTACAACGTGCTTTATGCTTAGACAATACATGTGGATTACATTTGTACTTAGTGAAATCATTAACATGGTACAAGCCGACCTTAACATTGGATAGCGCTATTTGGATTGACAACCCGCCTAGATTGATTCTCCCCCTTTTTCATCGGAGAATCCGTGGCCAGTGTTAAGCTTTTATCCATTTATTGGATAAGTACACTACAGTTCATACAGTACATTATACAGTCACAGGGTTGATTTCGCTCATTTGTATGATACATAGTTTACATATTTGCACTGTAGCTTGCACTTGAATTGTATAACTTTTTAACCTACTATATATATCAAAACTAGGAATGCTCACCAACATTTCTTATGTTGACCAAATCTATTTTGTACATGTTTCAGGTGCAGTTTGATATAGTGCTTTAGCAAGGGATACTTAGTGCATTATTTTAATCAGTTATTTCATTATTTACATTTCATTTAAGACTTTGTATTTCCATTTCAATGTAAGACAGTTTCTGGTTTATTCAATAATATTTACATTTTAGTACCATGTGCTTTTGAACAATCGTCACTACGTGGCACCTCGATGATTCCGCCATCGGTTGGGGTGTTACAATTTTAAGGGAGGAAAATATGCAATTGACTTTTTTAAGCTGGGTAAATATGTAATCAATGATCTTAGCAGCGGGATATATGTAAATGACCCTTATTTAAATCGGACTAGAAGTAGCCGAAAAGTGTATTGAATTTGAACTACGTGCATTGATTAGAATCCGAACCAAATTTGTAATTTTATTTCTAACCAAATTCGAATTTTCAATCTTTAAACCAAAATGACCGAAAAAGTTGAATTAAAATGATGTGCATCTATAAATTATATATGTACAAATCCAGTTTTATTTCCCTTTTTTTTCTTGAAAAACCGGTTCAGTTATAAACGAACCGGGTTGGCGAACAAAAGTAAAAATTGGTTTGCAAAAAACTTATTCGGGCTACAAAACCGGTTTAGAAGGAAAAATGTTCAAAATTATCAAACCTGTTGGGATGAGGTTCAAACTGGTTTGGGACCAAAAAAAAAGCAGTTCTATCCAATGTTTTAAAATATCGTGTCGGGCCCAAACCGGTTTTTAGAAACAAGACTACAAACTAGCATACGAAGACATGTTAGGTACCGGTTCTTTTGGTAAACTAAGTCGGGTTATAACCCACTTTGGCAGGCCCAAACCATTTATTTTGCATACCTCTACTTTTAATTTTCTTTTATACAATAACACACCATCTGTTTTGGGCCTTCACAAAATGAACAGCTTGGGCAGGATTCAAAAACTCCTTATAGTCTATGATCACTTAATGTCCTTTGGGCCTTTCTTTATCTAGGCTTCAAGTGCTCAAAGCTAAAACTCATCCGTACAATAATAACTAGTAAATTGCCCCGCGCGTTGCGGCGGTTTTTAAACGTGACTAAGTACGTAAAGGTAATCCAAGTTAAAAATAATTTTTTTACCAAAATGGTAATTTTAAATTAAAAGTATTTGATACGTAAATCAGGATATTCAGTTTTCTTTTAGTTAGTTGTAATATATAGAGAGAAGGAGATAGAATTATTGGCAACAAATACATATATTATATGAGGTTAGAAATCATGCTTTAAAGAGTTATACGATTCAACAAACAAAAAAAAGACAAAAATGTCCAATTACTACAATGTTTATAAGCTCCAACAAAGCCTAATAGAACCATCACAAACATTGCTTGTCATTATTAAATAGATGTGTAGAAGGATTCAATGAAAAACTTGGGTTTTATTGAAATTGAATTGGGGTTTAATTAGGTGTTATGAATAGTTACATGTTGAAATGAATATGAAGTATGCATTACACATATATACAATGAGCATTATAGGTTGTACACAAGGGCATAAAGGGAACAAAATGACCAAATATTGGAAATTTGTGAAGGGACTCTTCAACTCCCATCTTAAAAATTGTGTAAAATTACTTTCTTACCTATCTCTCCTCCTTAATAAGGTAGTAGAGATAATTTATTAATAACACGTGCGTGCGTGCGTTGTGTTTCTTACACTTTTCCCCAAATTTTCAATCACTGATACAAAATGTAACCCTAACTGCCTTAACTCGTTACTCACTCACTGATTATGGAATCGGACGGTGTGAGCTACGTGTACGACAGTTCAACCAACGACTCGGACCGTCTGAGTAACGACTCGGACTGTGCCAGCAACGAACCGGGTATTTTTTTCTTTTGTTGTAATTTTATTTTTCATATAATATTTACGCCGTTTTAGTTTTTTTTATTTGATTCAAGTTTCATTTAACACCCAAAAATAAAATAATAACTTAATTGTTCTTTTTATTAAAATTAAGTTATTGTCACCAAGCCTTTTAACCATTTGTAAAACTTGTAAATGTTTTTTACAACATTATTTCAACATTTTAACTAGGGTGCAAACAAGTCGAGCTGCTCGTCAAGTACTTGAGCTCATCTTGTCAAAAAGCTCGAACAACCTTATTGAGCCCCGAGCCGGGCTTGAGCTTAAAACAAAGCTTGTTTATTATCGAACCTGAGCATGTGAGGCTCTCCTCAGGCTTGTCGAGCATAGTGTAATAGTAGACGAGCTGAGCCGAGCCAAACTTATTTAAACTTGTTTAAGAGCCAAGCCAAGCCCAAACCTAATAATAAGTTTGTTTAGCAAACGAGCCCGAGATCGAGCTTTCACTTATCGAGCTCGCGAACCTAAACGAACATACTATTTACATTACTTATATTTAAAATATTAACTAACAGATAATAAAACAAGTTGAGCCCAAGCCAAGCTTTGAAAACGAAGCTCGTATCGAGCTCGGGCTCGGCTCAGCTCGTTTGCACCCCTAATTTTAATCGTCAAATTAGTTTTGTGTTATTGTAACATTAACTAATCTTGAACAAAAAACATGGTAGGGTCGGATTCAATCTGCTAGGGCCGGACTCAATGCATATAAATTTTTTGGTAAATTCTCGACAAAATTTACACTATGAAGCGAATAAGTTAGGTGCACCGAGGCCTCGTCTGGCCCGTAGAAAGATTCTGCCCATGATTATAAGGTTTGACTGGTTGTATATTTAATATTTTGTTACAGATGATGATAATGTTGAAACGTCTCCTACGGTTCACTCAAATGATAATGTATTTTGGTATTTAGCGAAGATGCAGTTACAAACATTCGATGAGTTTGATGAAATGTGTTTAGATCTTATGAAACTGATATCACTAGAGCATAAACCCGAAGAGGGGTCAAGTTCTAGTCGTCGAGAAAGGAAACGCAAATTTATAGACGCGGGTCGTGAGGATGGACACACGCGTCTTTGGAATGACTATTTTTGTCCGAATCCAAATGTTGATGATTCCTCGTTTAGACAACGTTTTCGGATGAGCAAACGACTGTTCAATCGTATTTTTGAAGGTGTCTCAAACCATTCTGCATACTTTAAACAAAGATATGATGGGTCGGATAAAAAGGGTGTTTCCCCGTTACAAAAATGCATATGCGCTATACATCAGTTGGCTCACGGCACATTAGGTGATCAAATCGATGACTACTTACGAATTGTTGAAAGAACGGCGAATGACTGTCTACAAAATTTTTGTAGATGTGTTATTGAAGTTTTTTCGGAACAATATTTACGAAAGCCAAACTCTAGCGACATCAAGAGGTTGCTAGAAATGCATTTAACCAAACACGGATTTCCTGGTATGATGGGAAGTATTGGTTGTTTGCATTGGCCTTGGAAAAATTACACGGGTCAATATATGCAAGGCGAACATGGGTATCGGACAATTATGCTAGAGGTGGTTGCATCACAAGATCTTTGGATCTGGTATTCTTATTTTGACATAAAGGGATGTAACAATGAACTTGACGTGTTAAATCAATCTATAGTATTCAACTATGTATTACATGGTAGCGTGCCTTCGTATCATTTTATAGCAAATGGGAGTGAATACACGCGAGGATACTACCTTGCGGATGGTATGTATCCTGAATGTGCTACAATAGTAAAAAGTTTTACACATCCACAAGACCCGAAGAGTATAAAGTTCACACGTAGACATGAGTCTGCAAGAAAGGATGTTGAGAGAGCCTTTAATGTGCTTCAAGCTCGATGGGCAATTGTACGAGGTTTTGCGAAAGTTTGGAGCATGAAAGTAATAAACGATATAATGCTTACATGTATTATAATGCATAATATGATTGTAGAGGATGAAGGGACTGCGATAACATATTGGTCTAGTGGTGATGACGGTGGTGAGGAGGAAGAGGATGATGATGACGAGGACGAAGATGAAGATGAAGATGAAAATCCACCAAATTATATATGGGGAGCAACGATTGAATTTCAACATTACTTAAAAAGGTTTGATGATCTACGTGATAAGTCTATTCACCATCAACTTCATCATGATTTGGTGGAACATATTTGGCATCTTAAAGAGTAATTATTTTTGTATTTTATAACAATCAAATGTATGTAATGTTTAATTGTGCTTATATCAAGTTTAAAGTTTTGTAATTAAGTAATATTTAAAATAATGAAATACTCAAAATTTCTCACCAAATGCCTGTATTTCAATTCCTTTGTTATATAATATTTAAATATATTTTTTCTTATATATGAATATCTTATAACTAAAAATTTGGTAACAATCACACAACCTATATATTTCTACTGTTTGATGAAGGTGAACTCGAACAAAATCGTGCATCTATACGATTTTAACTGAGAACAAAAAATCGATAGGGTGGTGCAAAGTATAGGGATGCCAAATGTAAGAATATCAGGGGCATAGTTGCCAAATTGTCTTGACTAAGAAGATTAGATCAGATTAAGAAGTAATCATTGTGAGTTTAGATAGATGGACAATGTATATACTTTATTATATTTTATAACAATAAGGGTATAGTGGTCATTTATATAGACTTAACTATAAAATTTAACGTCCATACAATATTAAAAAGACCATCTTTGTAAATTCCAAAACATTTGGACAAAAAAAATGCAATACAAACAAACGAAATGAACCATCAGTGTGGTAATTTATGGTTCATCCGTGAATTAATTTTGTCAAAGGGGTTCGTCACAAACTCCCCTTGCAAATCTCTCTCTTTCTTTCTCTCAATTTGCATGAATCAAAACTCTGAACATGTGTAAATCACCTTTTAATCTTTTGGTATTGATTGAATAAATTTTATTAATTTTCCAGTCTTGATTGTTTACATGTATTCTAGCCAATTGTTTGATGAATTTCCCCTATTTTTGTGTACATGTAGTATAGCCAATTGTTTTATATGTAGTCCCAATTGTTTTATCATATTTTTAACTTGTTGAGGTTAATTAATGTATAAAGGTATAAGAATTTATATATTTTAAGTATTTACCAAAGTGCCTCTTGTCTGGTGGTATTTAGGTGTTCGACAAAGCTTTGCCTTTTCAAATGTTGAGAGTTCAAATCCAATTAGTGACAAAAATTTAGTCGTTTAAGAAAATATATTTCATGGTGTTACTTTTAACCTTACTACTACTACGATTATTGATGGTGTTGTATTGTTGTTGTACTTTATTGTTGTTAATCAATCATTTCAGGGGTGTAATCGAGTCTAGCGCTCGACCTCGCCTAAGCTCGATCTTGACTCACTAAGTTGAGAGATATAAGCTTTCTCATCAGTAAATAAATGCTTAATTAGGGTGTCTTGTTGGTTCACAGAATGTAGCATATGAATTTTTTTGATGTGGTAACTTAATTGTCTTTATCAACACATTCATAAGGCCTTTTGTTCTCTATTCATCCCTTTATAACATATTCTCCACAATATTTCGAAGATGCCATTATTGAATATAATGGTTTTCTTGTGCTATTTTTTTATGGGTCTCTCCTACACACTACACAAGTATTTGTATGTTCTCATACTTTCTATATCGGATCACTCTTCATCCATATATTATCTCTTAACACGACTATAATACAGATAAACCCGATTCGTGACACATTTTCTATTTTTCTTGCATCAGCATGAGGTTTTAAGGTTGGCACAATAGATTTAAATGAGTTCAGCCATTCATGTTAAGCCCATTGTACTTTATTTGATATGTGTTTGTAAGAAACAAAACTTCCAAGTTCCAATACAACGATAAATCCGTGGTTACATACAAACATCTTACATCTTGAAATATTTAGCCCCAATTTGAATAGACTAATAATTCCTTGGTCTTGGTCTCCTAGATGTGTTTGTAAGTCATATCTTTCTTACATATATCATCATGATAAGTATACTTTCAGAAATGTAGGCACCAAAGTCTTTTATACGTTTGGTGATGATTACATAATCTACACGTCTTTAAATCTTCACTTGTAGCATACATCTAACGTTAACGTTGTATACTTTTTTTAAGGTCTGTCTATTCCCACCCCTTGTGTGTTTTCACTCCACGAGGGGTCAAAGCGCTGAGCTATGGTCATAGCTCGATGTTTTGGTCACGTCAATCAACCATAGAGCTGACAACGTACTAGATTATCTGAAAAAGTAAAACATTTGAACCCAAAGCGCCGAGCTATGACCATAGCTCGGTGTTTTGCCTTATTTTTTTTAAATTCGCTTTTTTGTATTAAATACTTAATAAAACCTTTTAGAACTCATTATATAAAAAGTTAATAAAAAGGTATTTTAAAACTTATTATGAAAAAAGTTAATAAAAAAGTTATGTTAAAATTTATTATACATAAAGTTAATAAAAAAGTAATTTATGTGACACCCCGTAAATTTGAGATTTTATCCGTAAAGGAAACTGAACCCACCCTTGTATCACCCGAACACACTAACATAAAATAACCTTTTTTTTTAACTTTATTTATAATAAGTTTTAAAATAACTTTTTTATTAACAAAAATAACTTTTTTTATTATTTTTTTATAATAAGTTTTAAAATAACTTTTTTATTAACTTTTAATATAATAAGTTTTGAAAGGTTTTATTAAGTATTTAATATAAAAAAACGATTTTAAAAGAAAAATAAGGTAAAGCACCGAGCTATGGCCAGAGCTTGGCGCTTTGGGTTCGAGTGCTTCACTTTATCAGACAACCTAGTACGTTGTCAGCTTGATGGCTGATTGATGTGGCCAAAGCACCGAGCTATGGCCAGAGCTTGGCGCTTTGGGTTCGAGTGCTTCACTTTATCAGACAACCTAATACGTTATCAGCTTTATGGTTGATTGGTGTGGCAAAAGCACCAAGCTATGGCCATAGCTCGTGATGATGTCACACCCTCAAATTTTCACTTGCGGGGTTTTACCGCGAGGCGCATGACAAACCAGGATCCAAGTCAACAATCACAATAAACAACTCTATATGAAAAACGTAAAGAAACATAACCAACGATTTTATAAGCGGAAGCATTTAAGAAGCATTTAATCAGCTATGCTAGTATCCTAAAGTATTCAAAACACTTTTATTACAAAACGTGCAACTATGCCTGGACGCCAATGCAGACCCGTGCGCCTAGTTCCATTTGTTGCTACCTTAGCGACCTGAGAAAAACATGCCAAAAGATGTCAACATATAATGCTGGTGAGTTCACAGGTTTGTTCAATATGTTACCAAAACGTTACCATGTCCATACTATATCAATGTTACCAAGTACGCTAGCTAGGCGTATGTTTTATTACTACTACGATTGGAAACCATTACTAGACACGTTTAGCATGTTTAAGCAGCCCGAATGTTCAGCATGATACCAATGTTCCTGTTCGAGACAATATGCACCCGCCCGGCCCTCCAAGCCGACGAGTGGGGCAGGTCACGCCCAATAGATCTATCCACGTTTCCCCCGTTGTGCATCCCCGCGCATTCATGGTTTCCCCGGGACTTCCAAAGATCGTATAGCAATACAAAGTTAAAAACCATAGTATGACATATGTTACCGAAATAGTTTAGCGCATGTTTTCTCCCCCAAAAGTTAAAGCAGTAAAAGTGGGGCCGTGAACTCACCTTAAATAGCGTTCTTCGGTTAAGAAAAGATGTTAAGCCCTTGATAATCCCTCTACCGGAGATCTATCAAAATGTTCACATAAGTGTTCCGACTAATAACCATAAGGTTATCTAGTCCCCGATTGTTTAGATCGTAACTAAGTATGTTTTAAAACGTGTTTGAATGTTTAACCGACACGCTAGACCGACCCGACATTCCGTTGGTGACCCATTACCCTAACTAATCAAGTACACATAGATTACACACAAGGTTCAAGCATAAAACACTTAGTTTGTATCAAAAATCTCATTTCTGCATCAGAACGGTCGAACCAGTCAGTTTAAGTCTCCTTCGCCCGTTTTTAACCTCCTTCGCCCGTTTTGTATTTCGTTCGACCGTTTGATGTTTCCTTCGCCCGTTTTACCACGTTCGCCCAAATATATCCCAGGTTCGACCCTGGACTTTCTCCTTCGCACCTTCGATCGGTCGGAGGAGTCCAGGTTCGCCCCTGTTGTGTAAATTTTCCTAAAAACGCTTCAAACACATTCAAAACGACTCGAAACATCATCAAACACAGCAGTCAAGCATGAATAACTTATCCCTACAAAACCCCACCGATTTCCCCCAATAACATGTCCGTTTCAGCCCTTTCCTAAAATGGTAAAGATTATGGAAACATCACTTTCATGCATGAATAATTTACCCAATTTGGAAACTTTTGAAATCGATCCATATTCAACATAAAATGCTCAGTTTGTCGAGTGTTCGATCTTTCCTTATTAGTTCTATTGATCATAAATATCATGCATCAAGTCTAGATTCGTTAAAACCCCCAAATACCCATAATATCATCATTTATCCAATCCTAACCTAAACAGCAATAATCTAGCATCAATAACAATCCTATATCATGTTTCTATCATAGATACAACAGCAAATCATTGAACAACACATAACACCACATAATACACAATTTACATATGTTTATCACCATGAAAACCTATGTCAAATGATAATGTTTTGATTTAGAAAGATGTTTAGAAGGTTTTTAATCATAAAAACACTCTTAGAACAGGTCTGGACAATTAGGGTTAGATGAAAACGAATTAAAATGTTTTTAAAAGGTTTAGTATTAAGAACACACCTTGGATTCTTGTTTAGATGTTGTAGATATGTTAGATTATGAAAAAGAAGAGCAAAAACTCCTTCCTTAGTGATTAAGATCGTTTGAGAGTGTTTTGGGACGGTTAGGGTTTGTGAAATGATGAAAAATGACAAAGTTTGGTATTTATACTAATCCTCCTTCGCCCCAACTTATTGGTCGAAGGTGGCATCCTTCGACCCTTCCACAGGGTCGAATGAGCCCTGTCCTGGTCGAAAGGAATTCTTTCAATTCCACTTCCCAGGTTCGCCCATTTACAAAGGGTCAAACCAACAAAATATTCTCCTTCGACCACTCGAAGTGGTCGAACCAGAACTCATTTTTAACTAGTTTTCCAGTTTGTCGTGTTTAACGCATTCTAACACACCTTAACACATAAGCATGCATCCTTAGTCTATATTTAACATATTTAAGCACAGATAATCGTTTATACATCATTTAAACACATCTATGTATATAATCCACCACACGACCCATAATCTACACATATACTTAATTAGTTCATTTAATGTCACCAACAACGGAACCCGGTACTAGTGTATTACCAAAACGACTCCCAATGATCCTCCAGATCATTGCACCCTGGACAATCCTAACTTGACCCGACTCAACTAACCCAGTTAAGTTCGTTTATAAACGTTTCTCGCTAAGGTAGACTTAGATGTTACTAATATGTTTAAGCCAAACATGTCGGGTGTCACATCATCCCCACATATCGAGGGTTAAGCTTGCCACGCTTTCCGAAGCGTATGACGCCCTTCCATGGTGAAACTTTCAGAAGTACCCTGTCCCCAACCTGGAACTCCAAAGGTTTTCGGCGGTGATCGGCATAGTTCTTCTGACGATCCCGAGCAGCAGCCAAACGTTGACGGATCTGTACGATTTTCTCCGAAGTTTCGTACACAAGTTCCGGACCAGTGAGCTGGCTCTCGCCCACCTCGGCCCAACAAAGTGGTGATCGACATTTCCGTCCGTAAAGAGCCTCGAACGGAGCTGCCTTGATACTAGAGTGATAGCTGTTGTTGTAGGAGAACTCCACTAATGGCAGGTGGATCTCCTAACTTTTGCCAAAATCGATAACACATGCCCGAAGCATGTCTTCCAAGGTTTGAATCGTCCGCTCACTCTGTCCATCAGTTTGCGGATGATAAGTTGTACTCATATCCAACTGAGTACCCAAAGCCTTGTGCAGAGCCTTCCAGAAACGCGAAGCAAAACGAGAATCACGATCAGAGATAATAGAAACAGGCACCCCGTGCCGAGCAACCACCTCCTTAAGGTAAAGTCGAGCCAACCGCTCGAGTCCATCGGTTTCCTTAATAGGTATGAAACGTGCCGATTTTGTCAGCCGGTCAACAATCACCCAGATCATATCGTAACCACTAGGTGATCTTGGCAGCTTGGTGACAAAATCCATCATGATTCGCTCCCACTTCCATTCCGGAACCTCTGGTTGTTGCAGGAGACCAGACGGCCTCTGATACTCCACCTTGACTTTAGCACAAGTCAAACATTTGCTGACGTAAGAAGCTATATCAGCTTTCATGTTTGGCCACCAATAAAGTATCTTCAAATCCTGATACATCTTATCGGAGCCAGGGTGAATAGAATACCGGGATTTGTGAGCTTCATCCAAAACAAGCTCGCGCAATCCCCCGAACAATGGGACCCAAACACGTCCCGCAAAATAGTGTAGGCCATCGGTCCTGAGCTCAAGATGCTTGTCAGCACTGTGCATAGTTTCAGCCTTAAGGTTTTCCTCCTTCAAGGCTTCCAACTGTGCAGAACGGATTCGGTCAGGCAACGACGAATGTATGGTGAGCTGTAAGGCTCGAACACGACGAGGAATCGCAGACTCCTTCCTGCTCAAGGCGTCCGCCACAACGTTCGCCTTGCCAGGATGGTATTTGATGGCACAGTCATAATCGTTCAGGAGTTCAACCCAGCGACGCTGCCGCATGTTCAACACCTTCTGGTCGAAAATATGCTGAAGACTCTTGTGATCGGTATATACTTCACACTTGGTACCGTACAAGTAATGTCTCCGGATTTTCAACGCAAAGACTACCGCACCCAGTTCCAAGTCATGAGTAGTGTAGTTCTTCTCATGAACCTTGAGTTGACGGGAAGCATAAGCAATAACCTTCCCGCGTTGCATCAACACGCAACCGAGACCACGAATAGAAGCATCACAGTACACAACGAAGTCATCCGTACCCTCTGGCAAGGATAAGATAGGTGCAGAACAAAGTTTAAGCTTCAGCATCTGAAATGTTGATTCTTGTGGTTCATCCCAGTCGAACTTTCGGTCCTTCTGGGTAAGAGCAGTGAGGGGTTGAGCGATCTTCGAAAATCCCTCAATGAAACGACGATAATAACCCGCAAGACCTAGGAATTGTCGCACCTCAGATGGCGTCTTTGGTGCTTCCCAGTCTTTAATAGCTTCGATCTTAGCTGAATCGACATGAATTCCCAGTTCATTCACCACATGTCCTAGGAATTGAACTTCACGTAACCAAAAATCACACTTTGAGAACTTAGCATACAACTGCTCTTGTCTCAAAAACTCCAAGACCAACCGTAGATGTTCCTCATGATCCGCCTTGTTCTTGGAATAAATCAGAATATCGTCAATGAACACGATGACGAACTTATCCATGAACACCGCCGGTGCGTTAGTGAGACCAAAAGGCATGACCAAGAACTCAAAATGGCCATAACGAGTGCGAAAAGCAGTCTTCTGAATGTCAGCTTCCCTGACGCGCAACTAGTGATAACCGGACCGCAGGTCAATCTTCGAATAGTAGCTGGAGCCCTGAAGCTGGTCAAAGAGATCATCAATGCGAGGAAGAGGATAACGATTCTTGATGGTCACTTTGTTCAGCTCACGATGATCAATACACATGCGAAGACTTCCATCCTTCTTCTTTACAAACAAAATAGGAGCTCCCCACGGGGAAGAACTCGGTCGGATGAAACCCTTTTCCAAGAGTTCCTGCAACTGGTTGGACAACTCTTGCATCTCGGGAGGTGCAAGACGATACGGAGCTCGGGAAATAGGAGCTGCGCCTGGAGTAAGATCAATACCGAACTCAACCTGACGATGGGGAGGAAGACCAGGTAAATCATCAGGAAACACATCAGGAAAGTCACGAACCACCGGAATATCCTCAATCTTCTTCTCATCGTCAGTAGAAACGTTAACAAGCGCCAGAATGGCCGAACAGACCTTCCGAAGGTACTTACGGGCTTTCATGCTAGAAATGATACTCAGCGGAGCACCACCTTTCTCGCCACGAACCGAAAGAATCTCTCCATCAGGGAGAGGGATCCGAATAATCTTGTCGAAACAAACGATCTCCGCACGATACAACGATAACCAATCCATGCCGACCACGACATCAAAACTACCCAGGGGTACCGGCATAAGGTCAATGGGGAAGGACAAACCCGACAGTTCCAAGCGACATTCCCTAAGGGTGTGTGTCGCTTCGATTTTCTTACCATCAGCCAATTCTATTAAGTACTTAGCCTCTAAAGGTGTGGGTGCTACATCTAGCAATCAACTAATGTCCAAAGATACGAAACTCTTATCGGCACCAGAATCAAACAAGACCGAAACATAGCGATCATTAAGAAGGAACGTACCGGTAACTGTGTCTGGATCCTGCCTAGCCTCCGCAGACCCAATGATGAAAGCACGTGCAGTCCTGCCTCCGCCGCCGTTGTTCCCGTTACCGTTCCCGCCCCTCCCATTATCGCCCTGCTTCAGTTTAGGACATTCACGCTTGAAGTGTCCCGCATCACCACAGTTATAACACCCCTGCCTCCCCTGAGTCCCCTGAGCAGCAGGAGCAGGAGCAGGAGTAGCCACAGGAGTCTGAGTTGGGGTGAGTGCCACCCTGCAATCCTTAGCATGGTGCCCCAACTGGTGGCACCGATGACAACGAGCCCTATCACAACCCCAAGAATGGTGAAAACCACACTTGTTGCACTTGGGATGCTTCCCAACATACCCACCCGTCTTCTGCCCAGAAGAAGACCCAGATGAATCAAACTTCTTTGCCGGCTGAGCTGGCACAACACCCTTCCCCACACTATCCCACTTCCTCTTGTTCCCTTCAGTAACCTTCACAGCAGCGCCCTTAGGAGGCAAAACACCTTCTGCCACCTTCAAGTTAGTCATCCGATGAGCCGATCGAACAACTTCAGCAATAGTGGGAAGGTTCCCAGCAGCCACCAACCCAGCAATCTCCGGCACCAGTCCAGACACATAGTGCTCGATCCTCCTGTACTCGGGTGTGTGCAAATCAGGGCACAACACCGCCAGCTCATTCCTCCTCACAGTGTATTCTTCAATCTCAGACCCAACCATCTTGTAGCTCCAGACCTCATGCTCTAACTTCTGTATCTCCTCTCTCGGACAGTACTCACCTCTCAACAGTTGCACAAACTCCGCCCAAGGCATAGCAATAGCCTCCCCCAATCCCATGTTCTGAGTAGTAGCATTCCACCATGACAGTGCAGGCCCCTCAAATGTCGCAGTAGCATACTTCACCCGGTCCCCAGCAGGACAGTTACACATAACGAACACAGACTCAACCTTCTCCAGCCATCGGAGCAGTCCCACCGCTCCCTCAGTTCCAGCGAAGTTATGGGGCTGACAGTCCCTAAACTTCTTATAAGAGCACTGAGGTGGGGGTGGATTAGCACCAACACCTGAAACACGGTACACGAGTAAAACACAAACGAAAGGACACGAAACCCAAAAATGAGGCAAGGTCGACAAAATCAACTCACCACCCATGGCATTAATCCCAACCTAGAAATTAGCCATAGCCATGTTCACTTGCTGCTGTAGCAAGTTGTTCAGCTCAGCTTGGGTCATGTTGATATTCCCACGACCACCGCCTCCAGCACGACCACCGCCGCCAGCACGGCCACCGCCGCCACCACGACGTCCACCACCGCGAGCACCAGACATGATCTAACAAATCAAGAAATCGAGGGATTCAGATTCACTTCTAGTGTCAACCACTAGAAATTTATAAGAGTTAACCTAGGGACAAATCCAAGACTTTACATCCAAATTCGAAATCCATCGGGATTTTCATGCATTCCAGTTTATTATTTCGTGTGCACCCGAAATGATAAAATGCCCTACATGGTCCCCCAGATGTACCCCTAATCCAGACCCCAGTCACCGAATATCGTCGCCTAGTAACGTGTGACGATAGGTGCAAGTGTAAGAAGGCATGTGTGTGCTAGAACCAAAAAATCAACCCCTCCTTCTTCAATCCAGAAGAAGAAGACAAGAGTAGGTAAGAATCCAAATAAAAGTGGATGATGTAACGGAGAAGCATGATGATGTAAGGACACCCCGACAACGTTAGTACGTATCCCAACAATAAACTCAAAGTATGTGACCGTCTAGTGTGTGCGACTCGGCTATAGACCAGACTCTACATGCAGTCCTAGTTCACTATAACCATTGGCTCTGATACCAATCTGTCACACCCTCAAATTTCCACTTGCGGGGTTTTACCGCGAGGCGCATGACAAACCAGGATCCAAGTCAACAATCACAATAAACAACTCTATATGAAAAACGTAAAGAAACATAACCAACGATTTTATAAGCGGAAGCATTTAAGAAGCATTTAATCAGCTATGCTAGTATCCCAAAGTATTCAAAACACTTTTATTACAAAACGTGCAACTATGCCTGGACGCCAATGCAGACCCGTGCGCCTAGTTCCATTTGTTGCTACCTTAGCGACCTGAGAAAAACATGCCAAAAGATGTCAACATATAATGCTGGTGAGTTCACAGGTTTGTTCAATATGTTACCAAAACGTTACCATGTCCATACTATATCAATGTTACCAAGTACGCTAGCTAGGCGTATGTTTTATTACTACTACGATTGGAAACCATTACTAGACACGTTTAGCATGTTTAAGCAGCCCGAATGTTCAACATGATACCAATGTTCCTGTTCGAGACAATATGCACCCGCCCGGCCCTCCAAGCCGACGAGTGGGGCAGGTCACGCCCAATAGATCTATCCACGTTTCCCCCGTTGTGCATCCCCGCGCATTCATGGTTTCCCCCGGGACTTCCAAAGATCGTATAGCAATACAAAGTTAAAAACCATAGTATGACATATGTTACCGAAATAGTTTAGCGCATGTTTTCTCCCCCAAAAGTTAAAGCAGTAAAAGTGGGGCCGTGAACTCACCTTAAATAGCGTTCTTCGGTTAAGAAAAGATGTTAAGCCCTTGATAATCCCTCTACCGGAGATCTATCAAAATGTTCACATAAGTGTTCCGACTAATAACCATAAGGTTATCTAGTCCCCGATTGTTTAGATCGTAACTAAGTATGTTTTAAAACGTGTTTGAATGTTTAACCGACACCCTAGACCGACCCGACATTCCGTTGGTGACCCATTACCCTAACTAATCAAGTACACATAGATTACACACAAGGTTCAAGCATAAAACACTTAGTTTGTATCAAAAATCTCATTTCTGCATCAGAACGGTCGAACCAGTCAGTTTAAGTCTCCTTCGCCCGTTTTTAACCTCCTTCGCCCGTTTTGTATTTCGTTCGACCGTTTGATGTTTCCTTCGCCCGTTTTACCACGTTCGCCCAAATATATCCCAGGTTCGACCCTGGACTTTCTCCTTCGCACCTTCGATCGGTCGGAGGAGTCCAGGTTCGCCCCTGTTGTGTAAATTTTCCTAAAAACGCTTCAAACACATTCAAAACGACTCGAAACATCATCAAACACAGCAGTCAAGCATGAATAACTTATCCCTACAAAACCCCACCGATTTCCCCCAATAACATGTCCGTTTCAGCCCTTTCCTAAAATGGTAAAGATTATGGAAACATCACTTTCATGCATGAATAATTTACCCAATTTGGAAACTTTTGAAATCGATCCATATTCAACATAAAATGCTCAGTTTGTCGAGTGTTCGATCTTTCCTTATTAGTTCTATTGATCATAAATATCATGCATCAAGTCTAGATTCGTTAAAACCCCCCAAATACCCATAATATCATCATTTATCCAATCCTAACCCTAAACAGCAATAATCTAGCATCAATAACAATCCTATATCATGTTTCTATCATAGATACAGCAGCAAATCATTGAACAACACATAACACCACATAATACACAATTTACATATGTTTATCACCATGAAAACCTATGTCAAATGATAATGTTTTGATTTAGAAAGATGTTTAGAAGGTTTTTAATCATAAAAACACTCTTAAAACAGGTCTGGACAATTAGGGTTAGATGAAAACGAATTAAAATGTTTTTAAAAGGTTTAGGATTAAGAACACACCTTGGATTCTTGTTTAGATGTTGTAGATAGGTTAGATTATGAAAAAGAAGAGCAAAAACTCCTTCCTTAGTGATTAAGATCGTTTGAGAGTGTTTTGGGACGGTTAGGGTTTGTGAAATGATGAAAAATGACAAAGTTTGGTATTTATACTAATCCTCCTTCGCCCCAACTTATTGGTCGAAGGTGGCCTCCTTCGACCCTTCCACAGGGTCGAATGAGCCCTGTCCTGGTCGAAAGGAATTCTTTCAATTCCACTTCCCAGGTTCGCCCATTTACAAAGGGTCGAACCAACAAAATATTCTCCTTCGACCACTCGAAGTGGTCGAACCAGAACTCATTTTTAACTAGTTTTCCAGTTTGTCGTGTTTAACGCATTCTAACACACCTTAACACATAAGCATGCATCCTTAGTCTATATTTAACATATTTAAGCACAGATAATCGTTTATACATCATTTAAACACATCTATGTATATAATCCACCACACGACCCATAATCTACACATATACTTAATTAGTTCATGTAATGTCACCAACAACGGAACCCGGTACTAGTGTATTACCAAAACGACTCCCAATGATCCTCCAGATCATTGCACCCTGGACAATCCTAACTTGACCCGACTCAACTAACCCAGTTAAGTTCGTTTATAAACGTTTCTCGCTAAGGTAGACTTAGATGTTACTAATATGTTTAAGCCAAACATGCCGGGTGTCACAGATGACCTTGTTGTCCAAAGTCATACAAAATCTAAATAACTTAGGTAGTTAGGATAAGTAGGGTATCGAATCCACGTGGAACATGTGATTAGCGTCACACTAGTTGTTTGTTTATCTAAGATATATACAAAATAAGTGTGCAAAACAATTATGAAGTTTGTTAATATTGTTTAACTCTAAAGTTTATAGCTTTTGATCATTTAAGTAATTAGTTTGAAACTTTTGTGAACCAAAAAGTGATCCAAGATGATGATTGAAATAATAAAAATGATTACTTTGATTAATGCTAAAGTGCTTGATTGAAAATGTTGAATTGTAAACAATGATTGTGAAAATGGAGATCACACCGGGTTCAACAAGCAACGTAGAGTTCTATCACAAATTGGGATTAATTAAATAATTGCAATGAGGATTAGCGGATTCATTATTTCAATAGGCGTAGGTGTCATTATCAACATTAGAGATAGACTAAACTACACTTCATTACTGTAGAACATACAAACCCTAATGACATGTTAAAGCATAAATGCATAATTAACCGAATTCATTTTACTAGTAATTGGCACAAGAAATAATTATCAAAGTGAATTCAAAATAAGATTAACACAATAAACATGATTGTTCAAATACTTAAATCTATACATCTGATAAAATAAACTCTCTAGGTACACTTGGCACTCCCATATTCAAAGTTCAATCATCTCACCTCCATATTGTGTAACATGGCACATCCATGTAATTTTTAAGATTTTTAGTTTTTTAAAAAATAAAAAATCATGTTTTAATCTCAAAATCGGTCAACATATTTTAATAACTTTCCTAAACATTATTTTGGTAATTGAATGATTATTTTGGTAAAAATTGGTCAAGCATATTATCATTCCTAAAAAACGGATCATCCTCATAACCGATCATTCTCCATCTTCTTCTAAACCTTAAAACAATCAAACGAAGCAAACGATCAATCTCCATCCTCAGTGATCCTTCTTCAAGGAATTATCATTCCATTCTCTTGTAACACAATCATTGTTCGTCTATCGCCTATCCTATGTTTCTTTATGATTTCGTCTATGTTTCTTTATGATATCATTATATCTTCATTTGTTTTTGGTAATTAATGTTTTTGTGTCTTTTTTTTACTGATTTTAATGATTTAGGTTTCAATCTGTATGTATTGTGTGTTATTGTGTATGTGGATCCAAGGCGTAAATACGACAATTTAAAGGAAAATAATCAATGGTTTGTTTGGTGCAGGTGTTAATTTGTTCACATTCGTTTATATTTGATCATGTGTATGTGACAAGATTCACAAACTACAACATCAATCTGAATTCCAATTGCATGTTTCATTCATTGAGGTTTCTATCTTCATTTAAATGCATATATATATGGTACGCATATATATGATACGTATATTAACAAGCATATTAATTTATTAATATGATTATTCAATCATAACTTTTTTCTCTTGCTGGTTTAGAAGCTATTTTACATAATTTTTATTAAATTCGTGATAACAGCAAAATTGCGGAGCAGTTGCAGACGAGTACATTGAATGTGAAATCATGGTAAAGAAGCCTGCTTTTTTTTGTATGTATTGTATATCCATTTGTTTCAGATTTGTACCCGAGCGACTGTTGCTTACATGCTTCTAATATCAAGGTTTGATTTTTTATTTTGAAATCTTTAGTTAGTTTTTATAATCAAACTGTTTGTTTGAAATTTTGTTCTTGGGCTTGATTTTTCTTTTGTTTGATGTTTCATGTTTGCTTATTTATATGAATTAATTATTTGAATAATGTCATTTTATTTAGATTTTCAGGTAAGCACGCATGGAAATGTGTCGTATGGAAATGTATGGACAATATGTATTTTCTGGTTCACAATGTTTGAAAACCTTAAAAAGAATAAATATTGTGATCTTTCTTGATTTTGATACAGTTACCTATTATGTTATATATTCATGCTTTCAACATGAATCGTTTATTGATGGATAAATCGTTTAATACATGAGTTTTTTCATCTCGATATATAGGACAGGCGTGTTAGGACAAAAAGGATTGAGGAAACCACTTTTGTAAACCTTAGTCTAATTCATACTTCTGCAAATATTCTAAGTATAGAACTACTGAAGAAAGAAGACTAAAGTACTGAAGAATGATTCAACCAGTGGCGAAGCTTGACCCGAAGGTTCGGGGGGTCGGAAGTCACCGGGGGGTCGGAAGTCACTACTTTCGGGGGGTCGAAACCCTATATTTTCAAAATTTTCTATACGAATACTATATAATCGGAACTTCTGCACGAAAATCCGAGGGGGTAGGCCGCCCCTCCCCGCCCCAACTATGCTGCGCCATTGGATTCAACAAGTTCTGAAGAAGAAGTATCAGAAGTTCTGAAGTCTAAACCAGACAAGTTCACTGAAGAACTACTGAAGACAAACTACTCATCAGTAGTTTGTCATTCATCAGCACTTGTACCAGAATCTTTCCACCGCCTTATGTTTCAGTAGTTTATTTGTTTAGTATTACTTTATCTTTTTGTGCAAGTTCCAAGAATGCAACTTGTTGCAACTTGTTACAGACTTGCTTTTTGGCAAGGTTCGTGTACTTTCTAAGTCTATAAATAGATGGGTTCATCCCTCTGTTTTAGACATTGATTTTAATTGAAACTGAAATCCTTCAACACTTATTATTGTTATTTCCATTTCATTTATTGAGAATCTGTTTGAGTATTTATTATCATTCACATTTAATACTTAGATTCTCATTAAACTCGTCTTTAGTTTTCAAACATCAAGGGGGAGTAATAACTCCTGCTGATAGTGTAACTTTACTTACTCATTCCGCTGTGCAAATCTGATTGAACTTGCTAAAACACATAAGTGTTCACTAGCAAACAATACATCAAGAGCATTACTGATCCAACAAGGCGATTATTAGCTTCAATCCCAGAGACGGTAAACAATCACGATAAGAGTTTCTAATCTTTTTTATTTAGTTGCTCATCAATATTTGCCAAGCTAATGTGATTGATTACCATTTCATTAATAGCCTTTAAACACAAAATTATTATTCATATATAAATATAAATCTATACATATAATATTTTAAAACAATTTGTGACACATGGCAATTCCTCACTCCACCATCAATTATCTCTCCTCCCACATTGTGCCACATGGCAATATGTGAGGATTTATAAAATTTTCATATTTTTTTTTAAATCAAAAATTGAATTAAAACTTAATTATGGTCAAAATGTCAATTACTAGCTTTCCTAATTCCTAATCTCTCAAGTCAAACATCTATACTTATATTATTTTAAAGCAATTTGTGACGCATGGCAATCCCTCACTCCACCATCAATTATCTCTCCTCCCACGTTGTGCCACATGGCAATATGTGAGGATTTATAAATTTTTCATATTTTTTTAAATAAAAAATTGAATTAAAACTTAATTTTGGTCAAAATGTCAATTACTACCTTTCCTAATTCCTAATCTCTCAAGTCAAACATCTATATCTATACATATAATATTCTAAAGCAATTTGTGACACATGGCAATCCCTCACTCCACCATCAATTATCTCTCCTCCCACATTGTGCCACGTGGCAATATGTGAGGATTTATAAAATTTTCATATTTTTTTTAAATCAAAAATTGAATTAAAACTTAATTTTGGTCAAAATGTCAATTACTGCATTTCCTAATTCCTAATCTCTTAAGTCAAACATCTATATCTATACATATAATATTCTAAAGTAATTTGTGACACATGGCAATCCCTCACTCCACCATCAATTATCTCTCCTCCCACATTGTGCCACATGGCAACATGTGAGGATTTATAAAATTAGTTTAGGTTATATTGGTAATCAATTAAATATAGAATTTTGAATTTCAAATTTCAAATTATATTTTGAAATGTTTAAATTCTAATTTGACCAAATATAAAATTTTGAATTTTGGTTAATAATAATAAGAAATTACACATACTAATTATCCTTTTATTTACACAATTAATATGATTCAAAGTCCCTACATAAGTTGTGTCAACTCTTATTAATACACTAATTGATCCTATTAATTGCCCTATATTATCCTAATATTATTTTAGCTTATATTGGTAATCAATTAAATAACAAATTATCAATTTCAAATTTCAAATTTTGTTTATAATGGTAAGAAATTACACATACTAATTATCCTTTTAATTACACATTTTGAATGACTTAATCTTTAAAAAAAAATAATTTTTTGAATTAAAGTTAATAATGGTAACCATTACATCTATTTATTATCTTAAAATTATGATTTACTAATATATTTAAAATATAACAATTAATAATTGTGGTTTTAACTTTCTCAAATTAGTTACAAGTAAAAATTAAAATTTTAAATACTAGACTTTGAAATTATAGATTTTTGTTAAACTTTCAAATTTTGATTACTAGAATTTGAATTGATAGATTTCAATTAAATTAGTTACAAGTTAAAATTTAATAAATAATAGTTTTGAAATTTAACAAATAATAGTTTTAGTTATAAATTTCTTAAATTAGTTACAAGTTAAAATTCAAATCTTGAATACAAGAATTTGAATTGATAGATTTTAGTTAAACTTTATAAATATTCAAATATTAAATGTTAATTCAACTATATAATTTCATATTTTAATATCTATAATGGTAACAATTAGGCTTAATTATAACATTTAATTCGAATTTTGAATGATCTGACTCAAACGGTGTCTTACTTTTAACATTTTATCAAAAATATTTTTCACTACTATTTATTTTTTACTAGATAATACTCCTCAAATACCATCTGATAACAAGATTCCAGTGAAGTTCAAAAGGCGTCAATTCCCAATATTCGTATGCTTCGCAATGACCACCAATAAAAGCCAATGACAGTTTCTATCAAAGGTTGGATTGTATTTAAGAAACCCCGTATTCTCACATGGCCAACTTTATGTCGCATTGTCAAGAGTTAAAAGCAAGGTAGAGGTGAAATTACTTATACTAGATAGTGATTGGAATGTCAAGACTAAGAGGGTGTTTGGGATTGAGTTTGGAGATGCAAAAGTGCTTTTGGTTAAAAGTGCTTATTGGCTTATGACTTTTTGAAAAGGAGTTTTAAAAAAGTGTTTGGATTAGCTTTTGGGATGAGAAACGTCAAAAAGTCAATAAATTGTTGTTTTTTTAAGTGTTTCGCTTAACTTATTGTGAATATTGGTTGTATGGGTGGTATATTTGTAATTTTTTTTCCAAAAGTCAAAAGCCAAAAGCCAGGATTTCTAACTTTTCAAAAACAGCTTTTCCACCCTTAAAAGTTAAAAGCCAAAAGTCAAAACAGAAAGTACTTTTGGGTTACACAAACAGCTTATTGACTTATTGGCTTTTTGAAAAAGCCAATAAGTCAATAAGTTGTTTTGAAACTCAATCCCAAACACCCACTAAAACAAAAAATGTGGTGTATAAGAAAATATTTAGTGATATTTGAATAAAATGTGTATCCCTTGCTTTTGAATTTTAATAAAACATTTCTATTATATTTTATTTATAGGTTTTACCACTCAAAATAATTGTAAGTTATTGAACCGCGTGTCAACGCGGGCAAAAGTCTAGTACATATATAAACAAAGTTAAATTTGAATTTTTTTCATCACAATTAATACGCCTATTTTTATTTGAATTACATTATTTTTAAACATTCAAAATAATTTTTTTTTAAATCCGATTTTTAAAATTAAAGACATTTAGACACAAAATAAATGCTTAATTCTTTGATTTATCACATTACTATTTTTATCGTATAATTAGCATTTATCATGATTTACACAATATTGGAAATATCTAATGTTAATAATTATGATTACCATTTCATTAATAACCTTTAAACACAAATTTATTAATCATATATAAATATAAATACATTTATAAACAAAGTTAATTTTAATTTTTTTATCACAATTAATACGCCTATTTTCATTTGAATTACTTTATTTTTAAACATTCAAAATAATTTTTTTTTAATCCGGTTTTTAAAATTAAAGACCTTTAAACACAAAATAAATGCTTAATTCTTTTATTTGTCACATTAATATTTTTAGCGTATAATTAGCAATTATCATGATTTACTCAATATTGGAAACATCTAATGTTAATATTTATGATTACCATTTCATTAATAAATTTTAAACACAAACATTTTAATCATATATAAATATAAATACATTTATAAACAAAGTTAAATTTGAATTTTTTTCATCACAATTAATACGCCTATTTTCATTTGAATTACTTTATTTTCAAACATTCAAAATCAAAATTAAAAAAAAAATCGGTTTTTAAAATTAAAGACATTTAAACACAAAATAAATGTTTAATTATTTGATTTGTCGCATTACTATTTTTAGCGTATAATTAACATTTATCATGATTTACACAATATTGGAAACATCTAATGTTAATAATTATGATTACCATTTCATTAATAACCTTTAAACACAAAATTGTTAATCATATATAAATACACTAGGTTAGATTCCCGTGTACTACACGGGTTAAACAATTTACATCCGATAAGAAATTAGAGATAATAAAAAAAAACTACAAAGAATGAAATTGCGTATTCCATTTAACAATGTTACACATAGCAACGGAGTTAGAAACATAACATAGCACACATTAAATTCAATAAGCTTACAAATTATTAATATAATTATTGTAAAACTCATATTTAAATCTTGTCAATCTCTGTTAAGGTTCATGAAAACTCCATATGAAGACTAAAATAAAACCCGATAATATAAGTAGTCCATAAAGGACCACTTTGACCAAGAAACTTGAAATATGTTATAAACCTTAAAATATAATCTGCTACTAATCTTCACATTTTAAAGAATTAAGATTAGATAAGAATATTAATATCATATTGTTGCTTGCAGATAGGAAACATTACAAAGAAGAATATATAAACTAAGAGACTGCTACAATCAAACCGTGAAAATCTAAAGCTCTAATATCACATGAGCTGCTCATTTAAATCAGCAAAAAAAAAAAAGTAATTAATGATAAAGGAAAAAAAAGGTTAAGTCGTTAGGAGCCAAACTAACATACACCCATATTCAATATGTTGACAAAAACTAAAACCTTTAACCGTATTAACTGCTAATCAAAGATTAAAAATCCATACCCAATTGCCGAAGAAAATGCGTTCACCCTAAAATATATAGGCAATTGTTTACTTATTAAGGGTTGTACCTTTTGTTCTAGTGAATAAATTTTAATGCATACTTTCATAAGATCCTGCACAAAATTGAGCCTATAGTCAATTTATATTTTTATACACAACAAAAGTGTATATGACCCAAAAAAAGTCGCTAAGAAAGTACGACTCACCACGAATACACAAATACAATTTCAGATTAAATTTTCATTTTTTTCATGACAAATGCAGTAAATTCGTGTTATTAAAATATTCCATAAGTAATGGGTAAAAAATATATAAGGTGCATATGCTTGCAGTCAAGTCAATCATTTGCTTAAAAACGCACGATTTTGTTACTAAGTAGTCCACTAATTCCCTCATTGTTTGTTTATTTTCTTTTCTTTTTTTTTCTTGTTAGGATTTGTGAGAATAAATAGGAAAGAATAAAAGTAGCTTACAAAGGAAGAATATGCAAATGAGCGGGAAAAAAACTCAAGAGGCTCTCAAAATGTGCCATGTGTCCCACATAAGCTTTTATTTATATATTATAGTATATTTATATATTTATTAGCGTAATATTCAAAATCAAAACTATAAAAAATCCTATTTTTAAAATTAAAGACATTTAAACAAAAAATAAATGCTTAATTCTTTGATTTGTCACATTACTATTTTTAGCGTATAATTAGCATTTATCATGATTTACACAATATTGAAAACATCTAATGTTAATAATTATGATTATCATTTCATTAATAACATTTAGACACAAAATTATTAATCATATATAAATACATTTATAAACAAAGTTAAATTTGATTTTTTTCATAACAATTAATACGCCTGTTTTACCTTTTATATAATCAATTATGTATACTTATTTTCGATAATAAAGTTTGTTTACCTATTCATGTTTTCATTTATTTTTTTACACAACTTATTGTTACATCATCCCTGACTTAATTTCATTGGTTACTTTTAATTATTAAACATGGCTCCCATAATTTATAAGGCCTTAAAAGTCAAACGAGACTGTATTCATTTAACTTCTCATTTTTTTAAAAAAAATAAGCTATTATTTTAAAATTTTGTGCATTTGATCTTGAAGTCTAATTATAACTTTCTTGTGTGTATCATTCATTCCTCTTAATGGATGGTTACAAAATCTTTATATTACAGTTTTTTAAGTTGACTCGACTGATCAAGATGAATGATTTAGACTTTTTTAAGTTGACTCGCTTGATTATACATTCATGTAATTGCAATGTAACTTGGAATACACATAATTAGGGTAAATTCAATAAGTTCTAATTACACTTTGCTAATGTCACACCCTCAAATTACCACTTGCGGAGTTTTACCGCGAGGCGCATGACAAACCAGGATCCAATTCAACGATCACAATAAACAACTCTAGATGAAACACATAAATCCAAAAACAACGATTTTATAAGCGGAAGCATTTAAGAATTTAATCAGCTACAACGGTGTTCCAAAGTATTCAAGACACTTATTTCAAAACATGCAACTAAGCCTAGACGCCAATGCAGACTCATGCGCCTAGTTCCATTCGTTGCTACCTTAGCGACCTGAGAAAAAACATGCCAAAAAGATGTCAACATATAATGCTGGTGAGTTCACAGGTTTGTTCAATATGTTATCAAAATGTTACCAGAATGTTACCATGTCCATACTATATCCATGTTACCAAGTACGCTAGCTAGGCGTATGTTTTGTTACTACTACGATTGGAAAACCATTACTAGACTGTTACCATGTGTTCAGCCCGATGTGTTGTAGCCACGCTACGAGTGTTACCAGTTCGAGACAATATGCACCTAGTGGCGGATACAGAAACTTTTTTGACGGGGGGCACAAATTGATCAGGTTTAAAAAAAGTCTGGTCCAAACATGTCAGGTTAAAATGGGTCGAATAAAATTGCCTTTTTATACTTATCTACTCAATGGTATTTGGATGTGTTAAACCTATAACAACTCAAGTCGTAATATAAATAAGCGACAAAATGGGTTAAATAAAATTAATTTTTAGTTAGTCATATCTAGTATTAAATCTTTTTTTAGGATAGTTTAAAATTTAAAATAACTTAAAGGACTTAATGAAAAATTCTTTTTAATATATAAAATCAATTCACCACCTAAAAAGCAACTTCTTGGAAATTCTTTTTATATTAAAATTACTTCACCTACAACAATAATAGTCCTCCAAAAACACCTGCAACCTACCTGAACATCCATGGCAACTTTTTAGAAAACCATTTTTTTTACTCCGATTCTCTTATTTGCCCCCTCTCTTTCCTTCTGTCTCGTTGTCTATCTTCAAAATTTCAAACCTTTTCGACTGGAGAGAGCATGAATCCGCATCTGGATGGACGATGGGCACATGCCCACCCTACAATTATAGTGAATCCGCCTCTGTATGCACCCGCCCGGCCCTCCAAGCCGTCGAGTGGGGTTTGTCAAGCCCAATAGATCTATCCACATTTCCCCCGTTGTGCATCCCCGCACATTCATGGTTTCCCCCAGGACTTTAAAAGATCGTATAGTACACAAGTTAAAACCATAGTATGACATATGTTACCAAAATAGTTTAGTGCATTTTTCTCCCCCAAAGATTTAAAGCAGTAAAAGTGGGGCCGTGAACTCACCTTAGATAGCGTTCTTCGGTTACAAGTAAAGATGTTAAGCCTTTGATAATCCCTCTACCGGAGATCTATCAAAATGTTCACATAAGTGTTCCGACTAATAACCATAAGGTTATCTATTCCCCGATTGTCCAGATCGTAACCAAGTATGTTTTAAAACGTGTTTAAATGTTTAACCGACACACTAGACCGACCCGACATCCCGTTGGGGACCCATTACCCTAACTAATCAAGTACACATAGATTACACACAAGGTTCAAGCATAAAACACTTAGTTTGTATCAAAAATCTCATTTCTGCATCAGAACGGTCGAACCAGTCAGTTTAAGTCTCCTTCGCCCGTTTTAAGTCTCCTTTGCCCGTTTTGTATTTCGTTCGACCGTTTAATGCCTCCTTCGACCGTTCTGCCACTTTCGCCCAACAAAACCCAGGTTCGACCCTGGATTCTCTCCTTTGCACCTTCGATCGGTCGAAGGAGTCCAGGTTCGCCCCTGTTGTGCAAATTTTCCTAAAAACGCTTCAAACACATTCAAAACGACTCGAAATATCATCAAACACAGCAGTCAAGCATGAATAACTTATCCCTACAAAACCCCACCGATTTCCCCCAATAATACGTCCATTTCAACCCTTTCCCAAAATGGTAAAATTATGAAAACGTCACTATCATGCATGGATTATTTACCCAATTTGGAAACTTTTGAAATCGATCCGTATTCGACTTAAAATGCTCAGTTTGTCGAGTGTTCGATCTTTCCCTATTAGTTCTATTGATCATAAATATCATGCATCAAGTCTAGATTCGTTAAACCCCCCCCCCCCAAATACCCATATTATCGTCATTTATCCAATCCTAACCCTAAACAACAATAATCTAGCATCAATAACAATCCTATATCATGCTTCTATCACAGATACAGCAGCAAATCATTGAACAACACATAACACCACATAATACACAATTTACATATGTTTATCATCATGAAGACCTATGTCAAATGATAATGTTTTGGTTTAGAAAGATGTTTAAAAGGTTTTTAATCATAAAAACACCCTTAGAACAGATCCGGACAATTAGCGTTAGATGAAAACGAATTAAAATGCTTTTAAAAAGGTTTAGGATTAAGAACACACCTTTGATTCTTGTTTAGATGTTGTAGATAGGTTAGATTATGAAAAAGAAGAGCAAAAACTCCTTCCTTAGTGATTAAGATCGTTTGAGAGTGTTTTGGGACGGTTAGGGTTTGTGAAATGATGAAAAATGACAAAGTTTGGTATTTATACTAATCCTCCTTCGCCCCAACTTATTGGTCGAAGGTGGCCTCCTTCGACCCTTCCACAGGGTCGAATGAGCCCTGTCCTGGTCGAAGGGAATTCTTTCAATTCCACATCCCAGGTTCGCCCATTTACAAAGGGTCGAACCAAACAAAATGTTCTCCTTCGACCACTCGAAGTGGTCGAACCAGAACTCATGTTCAACTAGTTTTCCAGTTTGTCGTGTTTAACGCATTCTAACACATCTTAACACATAAGCATGCAACCTTAGTCTATGTTTAACATATTTAAGCATAGATAATCATTTATACGTCATTTAAACACATCTATGTATATAATCCACAACACGACCCATAATCTACACATATACTTAATTAGTTCATGTAATGTCACCAACAACGGAACCCGGTACTAGTGTATTACCAAAACGACTCCCAATGATCCTCCAGATCATTGCACCCTGGACAATCCTAACTTGACCCGACTCAACTAACCCAGTTAAATCCGTTTATAAACGTTTCTCGCTAAGGTAGACTTAGATGTTACTAAAATGTTTAAGCCAAACATGTCGGGTGTCACATCATCCCCACGTTGAAAGAATTTTCGTCCCGAAAATTGCGCAAAGCCCCAAAAAGAAAGAAACGAAAAGAACAAAACGAAAAGAACAAAACGAAAAGAAAATTACCGGATGTCACATCATCCCCACGTTGAAAGGAATCTCGACCCGAGATTCATTCCGCTTCAGCAGTAACATGCCTTGATTCAAACGCGCGTTTCGGAAAAAGATGAGGATATTTAGCTTTCAACTGATCCTCCCGTTCCCATGTGAACTCCGGTCCACGATCCGAGTTCCAATGGACTTTGACGATGCGGATTTTACTCCGACGAAGGCTACGAATCTTATAGTCGAGAATCTCGACAGGTTCCTCCACAATGCGATGACGATCATCAACCTTGATCTCCTCCAGTGGTACAATGAGAGATTCATCAGCCAAACACTTCTTTATGTTAGACACATGGAAGACGTTGTGCAAACTACCGAGCTCCGCCGGTAAGTCAAGTCTGTATGCCACCGGTCCAATCCGATCCAGGATTGCGAATGGTCCGACATAACGAGGGTTAAGCTTGCCACGCTTTCCAAAGCGTATGACGCCCTTCCATGGTGAAACTTTCAGAAGTACCCTGACCCAACCTGGAACTCCAAAGGCTTTCGACGGCGATCGGCATAACTCTTCTGACGATCCCGTGCAGCAGCCAAACGGTGACGAATCTGTACGATTTTCTCCGACGTTTCGTACACAAGTTCCGGACTAGTGAGCTGGCTCTCGCCCACCTCGGCCCAACAAAGTGGTGATCGACATTTCCGTCCGTAAAGAGCCTCGAACGGCGCTGCCTTGATACTAGAGTGATAGCTGTTGTTGTAGGAGAACTCCACTAATGGCAGGTGGATCTCCCAACTTTTGCCAAAATCGATAACACATGCCCGAAGCATGTCTTCCAAGGTTTGAATCGTCCGCTCACTCTGTCCATCAGTTTGCGGATGATAAGTTGTATTCATATCCAACTGAGTACCCAAAGCCTTGTGCAGAGCCTTCCAGAAACGAGAAGCAAAACGAGAATCACGATCAGAGATAATAGGGACAGGCACCCCGTGCCGAGCAACCACCTCCTTAAGGTAAAGTCGAGCCAACCGCTCGATTCCATCGGTTTCCTTAATAGATATGAAACGTGCCGATTTTGTCAGCCGGTCAACAATCACCCAGATCATATCATAACCACTAAGTGACCTTGGCAGCTTGGTGACAAAATCCATCGTGATTCGCTCCCACTTCCATTCCGGAACCTCTGGTTGTTGCAGGAGACCAGACGACCTCTGATACTCCACCTTGACTTTAGCACAAGTCAAACATTTGCTGACATAAGAGGCTATATCAGCTTTCATGTTTGGCCACCAATAAAGTATCTTCAAATCCTGATACATCTTATCGGAGCCAGGGTGAATAGAATACCGGGATTTGTGAGCTTCATCTAAAACAAGCTCGCGCAATCCCCCGAATAATGGGACCCAAACACGTCCCGCAAAATAGTGTAAGCCATCGGTCCTGAGCTCAAGATGCTTGTCAGCACTGTGCATAGTCTCAGCCTTAAGGTTTTCCTCCTTCAAGGCTTCCAACTGTGCAGAACGGATTCGGTCAGGCAACGACGAATGTATGGTGAGCTGTAAGGCTCGAACACGGCGAGGATACGCAGACTCCTTCATGCTCAAGGCGTCCGCCACAACGTTCGCCTTGCCAGGATGGTATTTGATAGCACAGTCATAATCGTTCAGGAGTTCAACCCAGCGACGCTGCCGCATGTTTAACACCTTCTGGTCGAAAATATGCTGAAGACTCTTGTGATCGGTATATATTTCACACTTGGTACCGTACAAGTAACGTCTCCAGATTTTCAACACAAAGACTACCGCACCCAGTTCCAAGTCATGAGTAGTGTAATTCTTCTCATGAACCTTGAGTTGACGAGAAGCATAAGCAATAACCTTCCCGCGTTGCATCAACACGCAACCGAGACCACGAATAGAAGCGTCACAGTACACAACGAAGTCATCCGTACCCTCTGGTAAGGATAAGATAGGTGCAGAACAAAGTTTAAGTTTCAGCATCTGAAATGCTGATTCTTGTGGTTCATCCCAGTCGAACTTTCGGTCCTTCTGGGTAAGAGCAGTGAGGGGTTGAAAGATCTTCGAAAATCCCTCAATGAAACGACGATAATAACCCGCAAGACCTAGGAATTGCCGCACCTCAGATGGCGTCTTTGGTGCTTCCCAGTCCTTAATAGCTTCGATCTTAGCCGGATCGACATGAATTCCCAGTTCATTCACCACATGTCCTAGGAATTGAACTTCACGTAGCCAAAAATCACACTTTGAGAACTTAGCATACAACTGCTCCTGTCTCAAAAGTTCCAAGACCAACCGTAGATGTTCCTCATGATCCGCCTTGTTCTTGGAGTAAATCAGAATATCGTCAATGAACACGATGACGAACTTATCAAGGTAAGGTTTGCAAACGCGGTTCATTAAATCCACGAACACCGCCGGTGCGTTAGTGAGACCAAAAGGCATGACCAAGAACTCAAAATGGCCATAACGAGTGCGAAAAGCAGTCTTCTGAATGTCAGCTTCCCTGACGCGCAACTGGTGATAACCGGACCACAAATCAATCTTCGAATAGTAGCTGGAGCCCTGAAGCTGGTCAAAGAGATCATCAATGCGAGGAAGAGGATAACGATTCTTGATGGTCACTTTGTTCAGCTCACGATAATCAATACACATACGAAGACTTCCATCCTTCTTCTTTACAAACAAAATAGGAGCTCCCCACGGGGAAGAACTCGGTCGGATGAAACCCTTTTCCAAGAGTTCCTGTAACTGGCTGGACAACTCTTGCATCTCGGGAGGTGCAAGACGATACGGAGCTAGGGCAATAGGAGCTGCGCCCGGAGTAAGATCAATACCAAACTCAACCTGACGATGGGGAGGAAGACCAGGTAAATCATCAGGAAACACATCAGGAAAGTCACGAACCACCGGAATATCCTCGATCTTCTTCTCATCGTCAGTAGAAACGTTAACAAGTGCCAGAATGGCCGAACAGCCCTTCCGAAGGTACTTACGGGCTTTCATGCTAGAAATGATACTCAGCGGAGCACCGCTTTTCTCGCCACGAACCGAAAGAATCTCTCCATCAGGGAGAGGGATCCGAATAACCTTGTCGAAACAAACGATCTCCGCACGATACAACGATAACCAATCCATGCCGACCACGACATCGAAACTACCCAGGGGTACCGGCATAAGGTCAATGGGGAAGGACAAACCTGACAGTTCCAAGCGACATTCCTTACGGGTGTGTGTCGCTTCGATTTTCTTACCATCAGCCAATTCTATTAAGTACTTAGCCTCTAAAGGTGTGGGTACTATATCTAGCAATCGACCAATGTCCAAAGATACGAAACTCTTATCGGCACCAGAATCAAATAAGACAGAAACATAGCGATTATTAAGAAGGAACGTACCGGTAACTGTGTCTAGATCCTGCCTAGCCTCTGCAGATCCAATGACGAAAGCACGTGCAGTCCTGCCTCCGCCGCCATTGTTCCCGTTACCATTCCCGTTCTTCCCATTGTCGCCTTGTTTCAGCTTGGGACAGTCACGCTTGAAATGTCCCGTGTCACCGCAGTTATAACACCCCTGCCTCCCCTGAGTCCCCTGAGCAGCAGGAGCAGGAGCAGGAGTAGGGGTACGAGCTTGGGCCGACGGAAGTGTTGCCCTGCAATCCTTAGCCAGGTGTCCAAGCTGGTTGCACCGATGACAGCGTGCCTTATCACAGTTCCCCGAGTGATGGTAACCACACCGGTTACACTTGGGATGCTTCCCGATATACCCACCTGTCTTCTGCCCCGAAGACGATCCAGACGACTCAAACTTCTTTGCCGGTTGAGACGGCGCCAGTACAACACTCTTCCCATACCATCCCACTTTCTCTTGTTCCCCTCAGTAACCTTCACAGCAGCACCCTTGGGTGGCAAAACACCTTCTGCCACCTTCAGGTTAGTCATCCGATGAGCTGATCGGACAACTTCAGCAATAGTGGGAAGGTTCCCAGCAGCCACCAACCCAGCAATCTCCGGCACCAGTCCAGACACATAGTGCTCGATCCTCCTGTACTCGGGTGTGTGCAAATCAGGGCACAACACCGCCAGCTCATTCCTCCTCACAGTGTAATCTTCAATCTCCGACCCAACCATCTTGTAGCTCCAGACTTCATGTTCCAACTTCTGTATCTCCTCTCTCGGACAGTACTCACCTCTCAACAACTGCACAAATTCCGCCCAAGGCATAGCAATAGCCTCCCCTAATCCCATGTTCTGAGTGGTAGCATTCCACCACGACAGTGCAGGCCCCTCGAATGTCGCAGTAGCATACTTCACCCGGTCCCAGCAGGACAGTTACACATAACGAACACAGACTCAACCTTCTCCAGCCATCGGAGCAGTCCCACCGCTCCCTCAGTTCCAGCGAAGTTATGGGGCTGACAGTCCCGAAACTTCTTATAAGAGCACTGAGGTGGGGGTGGATTGGCACCAACACCTGAAACACGGTACACGAGTAAAACACAAACGAAAGGACACGAAACCCAAAAATGAGGCAAGGTCGAAAAAATCAACTCACCACCCATGGCATTAATCCCAGCCTGGAAATTAGCCATAGCCATGTTCACTTGCTGTTGTAGCAAGTTGTTCAGCTCAGCTTGGGTCATGTTGATGTTTCCGCGACCACCGCCTCCAGCACGACCACCGCCGCCAGCACGGCCACCACCGCCACCACGACGTCCACCACCGCGAGCACCAGACATGATCTAACAAATCAAGAAATCGAGGGATTCAGATTCACTTCCAGTGTCAACCACTAGAAATTTACAAGAGTTAACCTAGGGACGAATCCAGGACTATACATCCCAACTCGAAGTCCATCGGGATTTTCATGCATTCCAGTTTATTATTTCGTGTGCACCCGAAATGATAAACTGCTCTACATGGTCCTCCAGATGTACCCCTAATCCAGACCCCAGTCACCGAATATCGTCGCCTAGTAACGTGTGACGATAGGTGCAAGTGTAAGAAGGCATGTGTGTGCTAGAACCAACAAATCAACCCCTCCTTCTTCAATCCAGAAGAAGAAGACAGGAGTAGGTAAAAACCCAAATAAAAGCGGATGATGTAACGGAGAAGCATGATGATGATGTAAGGACACCCGACAACGTTAGTACGTATCCCACTAATAGACTCAAGTATGTGACCGTCTAGTGTGTGCGACTCGGCTATAGACCAGACTCTACATGCAGTCCTAGTTCACTATAACCATTGGCTCTGATACCAATCTGTCACACCCTCAAATTACCACTTGCGGAGTTTTACCGCGAGGCGCATGACAAACCAGGATCCAAGTCAACGATCACAATAAACAACTCTAGATGAAATACATAAATCCAAAAACAACGATTTTATAAGCATTTAAGAATTTAATCAGCTACAACGGTGTTCCAAAGTATTCAAGACACTTATTTTAAAACATGCAACTAAGCCTAGACGCCAATGCAGACTCGTGCGCCTAGTTCCATTCGTTGCTACCTTAGCGACCTGAGAAAAACATGCCAAAAAGATGTCAACATATAATGCTGGTGAGTTCACAGGTTTGTTCAATATGTTATCAAAATGTTACCAGAATGTTACCATGTCCATACTATATCCATGTTACCAAGTACGCTAGCTAGGCGTATGTTTTGTTACTACTACGATTGGAAAACCATTACTAGACTGTTACCATGTGTTCAGCCCGATGTGTTGTAGCCACGCTACGAGTGTTACCAGTTCGAGACAATATGCACCCGCCCGACCCTCCAAGCCGTCGAGTGAGGTTTGTCAAGCCCAATAGATCTATCCACATTTCCCCCGTTGTGCATCCCCGCACATTCATGGTTTCCCCCGGGACTTTAAAAGATCGTAGAGTACACAAATTAAAACCATAGTATGACATATGTTACCAAAATAGTTTAGTGCATTTTTCTCCCCCAAAGATTTAAAGTAGTAAAAGTGGGGCCGTGAACTCACCTTAGATAGCGTTCTTCGGTTACAAGTAAAGATGTTAAGCCCTTGATAATCCCTCTACCGGAGATCTATCAAAATGTTCACATAAGTGTTTCCGACTAATAACCATAAGGTTATCTATTCCCCGATTGTCCAGATCGTAACCCAGTATGTTTTAAAACGTGTTTAAATGTTTAACCGACACACTAGACCGACCCGACATCCCGTTGGGGACCCATTACCCTAACTAATCAAGTACGCATAGATTACACACAAGGTTCAAGCATAAAACACTTAGTTTGTATCAAAAATCTCATTTCTGCATCAGAACGGTCGAACCAGTCAGTTTAAGTCTCCTTCGCCCGTTTTAAGTCTCCTTCGCCCATTTTGTATTTCGTTCGACCGTTTGATGCCTCCTTCGACCGTTCTGCCACTTTCGCCCAACAAAACCCAGGTTCGACCCTGGATTCTCTCCTTCGCACCTTCGATCGGTCGAAGGAGTCCAGGTTCGCCCCTGTTGTGCAAATTTTCATTAAAACGCTTCAAACACATTCAAAACAACTCGAAATATCATCAAACACAGCAGTTAAGCATGAATAACTTATCCCTACAAAACCCCACCGATTTCCCCCAATAATACGTCCATTTCAACCCTTTCCCAAAATGGTAAAATTATGAAAACGTCACTATCATGCATGGATTATTTACCCAATTTGGAAACTTTTGAAATCGATCCGTATTCGACTTAAAATGCTCAGTTTGTCGAGTGTTCGATCTTTCCCTATTAGTTCTATTGATCATAAATATCATGCATCAAGTCTAGATTCGTTAAAACCCCCAAATACCCATAATATCGTCATTTATCCAATCCTAACCCTAAACAACAATAATCTAGCATCAATAACAATCCTATATCATGCTTCTATCACAGATACAGCAGCAAATCGTTGAACAACACATAACACCTCATAATACACAATTTACATATGTTTATCATCATGAAGACCTATGTCAAATGATAATGTTTTGGTTTAGAAAGATGTTTAAAAGGTTTTTAATCATAAAAACACCCTTAGAACAGATCCGGACAATTAGCGTTAGATGAAAACGAATTAAAATGCTTTTAAAAGGTTTAGGATTAAGAACACACCTTTGATTCTTGTTTAGATGTTGTAGATAGGTTAGATTATGAAAAAGAAGAGCAAAAACTCCTTCCTTAGTGATTAAAATCGTTTGAGAGTGTTTTGAGACGGTTAGGGTTTGTGAAATGATGAAAAATGACAAAGTTTGGTATTTATACTAATCCTCCTTCGCCCCATATCAATGGTCGAAGGTGGCCTCCTTCGACCCTTCCACAGGGTCGAATGAGCCCTGTCCTGGTCGAAGGGAATTCTTTCAATTCTACATCCCAGGTTCGCCCATTTACAAAGGGTCGAACCAAACAAAATGTTCTCCTTCGACCACTCGACGTGGTCGAACCAGAACTCATGTTCAACTAGTTTTCCAGTTTGTCGTGTTTAACGTATTCTAACACATCTTAACACATAAGCATGCAACCTTAGTCTATGTTTAACATATTTAAGCATGGATAATCATTTATACGTCATTTAAACACATCTATGTATATAATCCACCACACGACCCATAATCTACACATATACTTAATTAGTTCATGTAATGTCACCAACAACGGAACCCGGTACTAGTGTATTACCAAAACGACTCCCAATGATCCTCCAGATCATTGCACCCTGGACAATCCTAACTTGACCCGACTCAACTAACCCAGTTAAATCCGTTTATAAACGTTTCTCGCTAAGGTAGACTTAGATGTTACTAAAATGTTTAAGCCAAACATGTCGGGTGTCACATCATCCCCACGTTGAAAGAATTTTCGTCCCGAAAATTGCGCAAAGCCCCGAAAAGAAAGAAACGAAAAGAACAGAACGAAAAGAAAATTACCGGATGTCACAGCTAAGTTGTTTATATATATACTACTAGATCTCTATATAGTCTTATGTGTTATTTTTGTTTTGGGTTTTGTTTTCATAACCATCATTGTGAGAAGGAGTAGTAAAGAGAAGTAAGAATTAGATTGAGCAAATGCACTCTGTTTGACCAAATGGTTGAAGAAAGCAAATGGTAAGTTGTCTATTATTGCATTTTTTATGTTTGAATGATGAGATTGTTTATCATTGTTACATAATGTAGTCAAAGTAAGCATTGCCTCAGACTATTATGCAACTATATTATTTTATCTATTTAGATATTTTATTTCAATTTTGTGAGTTGACTATTATTTTGTTTCCTCTTTTTTAATTATAAATTGCAGGTCGTAAAATATAAAGAGTGCTATAAGCAATGTGATGCATAGATGGTCATGCCATGAATACACTACAAATATACAAGTACAATGTTATGTTAAATATGTTAATGCTTTATTCTTTTTTATACATCAGTAGCCATGTATACACTGCAAATATCATGGACGCATTAGGTCTAATATGGTAAACACACATTTTCAAGCATCTTGTACTTCCTTCAAACATACATTAAATAATTTTCCTTTTATTTCGTTTGCTTGGTAGCTAGAACTTTTTTTTTCTTTCAAAGTAGCCTTATATGATTCATGTTCCGGTTCTTTCTACAGTGTTTGGCTATGTGAGTCTACGAGTTTTTTTTTTTATATTTTTAAGTCTTACACACGAGGCATTAGCGGTGTCATGTTTATTGTGTATATGTTCGCATAAACGTTGTTAAGCTGTTTCTATACTTTATATTATTTTTTGGTTAGTAGGTTGTATGCATTAGGGTACACTTTGTAAAAGTTTTGTCCAATTATTCCGCTTAGTACTAAAGGTGGGTGTACCCGTTATGTTGTTCATAGATCAACAAAATGGCTTGTGCAACGGCACGAGATTAAAAATCACCAAACTTGCAAAGCGTGTTATTGAAGCCGAAATCATATCAGGTGGAAACATTGGTACCAAAACTCTTATTTCCTAGAATAAATATGATACCATCTGATAACAAGATTCTAGTGAAGTTTCAAAGGCGTCAATTCCCAATATCCGTATGTTTCGCAATGACCATCAATAAAAGCCAATGATAGTCTCTATCGAAGGTTGGATTGTATTTAAGAGACCCCGTATTCTCACATGACCAACTTTATGTCGCATTGTCAAGAGTTAAAAGCAGGGCATGAGTGAAATTACATATACTAGATTGTTTTGGGAATGTCAAAACTAAAACAAAAAATGTGATGTATAAGGAAATATTTAGTGATATTTGAATAACATGTGTATTTCTTACTTTTAAATTTTAATAAAATATTTCTACTATATTTTTTATAGGTTTTACCGCTCCAAATAATTGTTAATTGTTGAACCGCGTGTCTACGCGGCTAATAGTCTAGTACAAAATAAATAAGAAACAAATATCCAATCGTTTAAAAATCATAATACAAGTCTACATTGGGTGATTCCAAAGAGAATTAGGCTTCCATATTCATGAAGTGCATCTTCAAATCTTCAATTTTGGTTGCAATCTTCAACTTTGATAATAAAATTGGTTGGTGGAGAGTAAATAATGATGATAAAGATTACTCCCAATACTTAATTATATAGTCTCACTTTGAGTTATGGTCAAATATTAAGTCAAACCCCTCTTAATGACCATTTAATTTGGTCAAAATTTCTAAGTCTTGGTTATAATGGTTAAATTCTAAGTCCATGGTCAAATTCTTTGGTCAAAGTTCCCTTAATTCCCCTAAAACATTGATTTCTTTGACTTTGACTAATTGTGCTTGTCAGCGACGGGCCATCACCAGTTTCTCTATTTGTCCTCTTCGTTTTTACTTCCCGAATCATCTTAGCTCCAATCCAAAGTTTCGTTTAGCTCCTAAATACACCTTAAACTTCGTTAAACCTACAAAACGCAAACTTTATCAAAGTAGTGTGACAAAAACCTTAAAATTGCATAAAAACACAACCTTAACTACTAAAAACCTTAGACTTTCACCCATGTATCAGCTCGGCGCTTTAAGAGGGGTTAAAATAAGCTTGAGGGGTTTAAATATAACGACACTTTTTTTAATCAGAAACATAATTTGCTTATCTGGATAATTTTATAATATAAATAAACAAACACGCAAAAAAAAAAAAGTTAGTGTGTATAACTCCTATGTGGAGTATGCCAATTACATATAAACAAACATTTTTCTATAGTGTTTTGTAGGGTAGGCATTTGATACCGAGTACTAGTACCGTATCAATAGATTATGTACTCATATTTTTACAATTCCAACATCGTTACGGATAACAGTTAACAATCTCATCCCTAAGTGTTCAGACTTTGTAAATTAATGAATTTTTATAGTGCCTATTTTTTAATAAATCATGATAAGAATGGAATAAGGTAACTTCAATACTTGTAGACTATTTAACTGAACATAACAAAATTAAAGATTAAAACTGATATAACTTAACTTGAAAAATATAATTTGATTGGCTATCATGAAGATGTTGATGAAATAACAAATAGCCGTCATATAATAAATTAAAAAGAATTAAAAAAATATAAAGTTTTGATAAAAAAAAACATCAACCTTTCTAAAAACTAAAACATATTACAAACAATAACTAATTTATTCACTGACATAGAAAATCAATAAATTAAATATTCGATGCATAATAACTACATTAATGAAAAAAAATATATCTCTACTGCCTTATTAAGGAGGAGTGATAGGTAAGAAAGTAATTTTACACAATTTTTAAGATGGGAGTTGAAGAGTCCCTTCACAAATTTCCAATATTTGGTCATTTTGTTCCCTTTATGCCCTTATGTACAACCTATAATGCTCATTGTATATATGTGTAATGCATACTTCATATCCATTTCAACATGTAACCCCAACACCTAATTAAACTCCAATTCAATTTCAATAAAACCCAAGCTTTTCATTAAATCCTTCTACACATCTATTTAATAATAACAAGCAATGTTTGTGATGGTTCTATTAGGCTTTGTTGGAGCTTATAAACATTGTAGTAATTGGACATTTTTGTCTTTTTTTTGTTTGTTGAATTATATAACTCTTTAAAGCATGATGTCTAACCTCATATAATATATGTATTTTTTGCCAATAATTCTATCTCCTTCTCTCTGTATATTACAACTAACTAAAAGAAAACTTAATATCCTGATTTATATATATCAAATACTTTTAATTTAAAATTACCATTTTGGTAAAAAAAAAATATTTTTTAACTTGGGTTACCTTTACGTACTTAGTCAGGTTTAAAAACCGCCGCAACGCGCGGGGTAATTTACTAGTTTTTACTAAAGGTGCATGCACTTTAAGACCCCCACCAGTGCAGTGCACTGCAAACTCTTTATCATTTATTAGAAAAAAAAATAAAAAGTTAATTACACGGATGGTTCCTATGGTTAGCTCATATTATATTTTTCATCCTCGGTTTTTGAAAATTACAAAGACGCTTCTAGTAGTATATATTTTGAACATGAGTGGTCCTCATATTAGATGAGTGTTAAATTTTCTAGCTAAGTTCATATAAAATGACCATTACCAACTTATTCTTTAAAAAAATAATAAGAAAATAGATTTATTTCCATCTTCCTCACCTCACATCCCCTTTCGTTTTCCGACCACCACCCACTCCCCACCGCAAAACAACTTCGTCCCTATAACAACCTCATTCGTTTTTTCGAGTAGCGTAACCCCAACTAACCAATCCCTCTCCATTTTTGCTCCACCATTTCCTTCGCCACCACCGTTATCATGGGCTGCTTCACCATCAAGTCGACGGAGCTTTCCAGCTCATTGTTCCTATCGAAAGAGTAGTGATTTCTTTCAAAATTAATATCGCCTCATGTAAGCGAGTATATTGGGTTCGATTTTAATTATATTGATCATGTTCCGATCTTACGGTGTGCGCATATAATGTATATATGTGTGGCCATCGGGGGGCAAAAGTAAAGTTGCACTAGTTTTAACGTTATTTTACTTATTTCGTGAAAATAACGTTAAAAACGACGGACGGTTAATCATGCATCATGTGGTGGCGTTGATAGCCAAAAGACAAAGGGGTACATGCACCGATCGGGTTTGTCCCGATTGCTAAGTGTTATGTCCCTTATGTCCAAGGCTTGATACCAAACCACATCGAGTCGGGGGTCTCACTGGAAGCAGCCTCTCTATTCTTAGGGGTAGAGGTAAGGCTGTCTACATCTTACCCTCCTCAACCCTACCTTAGCTTTGCTATAGGTGGGATTAACTGAGTATGATGATGATGAAGTTCCGATCTTATTCTCGTCATCATATTCTAATAGGGCTGAAATATCTTCACTCCAATAATTTGGTTCATCAGATTCCAACTCAACTTTTGCTAAATTAGTTCAACTCGCTTTTATGGTACACGGTGTTCGTGGTGATGAATGAAGGTGTGCTGATGGTTAACAACAATTAGTTCTAATCATGCTTTTAGTTACAATACAACTATAATTATTGAACACATTTAAAAATATAATATTTTTTTGTTTGTTGCATCAAATAAAAGGTAGCTAAGTTTCACCACAGTTAAACTCTAATCTAGTTTAGAAAGCCAATTCTAGTAACAACCAAATCATTGCTTGAGCTTATAATCTTGTAAGTTAAATATTTTTTTCACAAATTTCATTTTATATTATACTTCTTATTTTACGCCACAAAACGTTTGTTTTTCATTTACGTCTTTTTGTTGAAACTTCATTATGATATTTGTTTGACAAGATACATATAACACCTCAAATAACGATAAATTGGTTTAACGATAATTGAATGAAGATGTAGACCGCAACGAATAAAATGGGTTTGCAACTGACGTTTAGGTTGTTGGGTGTGTGATAATCGAAATGGCAACCAGTTCGACCTCATGCTCGAGATGAAGAACCCTGTCTCTAGTTTATACATAATTGAATATTCCGACGACGTGCTGATTGTTTCACAACGGGTGGAATCAACACCGCTAAATTCTTGCTCACCAAATTGGTTTTACTATGAAAATTGGAATGAGCTATTAGTCTAGAGAACGAAAGAACGCCAAATACTTTAATAACCTTTTAAAAATAAGGGTATAATGATCATTTTATATAAACTTAACTTGAAAACTTAACGTCCATCTAATGTTAGACCAACAATAATACAAAAGACATACTACTAGAAGCATCTTTATAAATTCCAAAACTTCAGGACAAAAGATGTAATAAAAGCAAACCACATGAACCATCGATGTAATTAACTAGAAAAAACTAGTATTAATTTATGGCTCATCCGTCAAAGGGGTTCGTCACAAACCCCTTTGCAACTTTCTCTCTCCTCTCTCTCTCTCTCTCCTCTCTCAATTTGCAGGAATCAAAACTGGGAGCATGTGTAAATCACCTTTTCACTTTCTTGTCATGTTTTGATTCAATAAATTTATTTTACTAATTTCCGAGTCTTGATTGTATATAATAATAATATATATGTAGTTTAGCAAATTATTTCATGATTTTCCCCAATTTTTGTTTCTGGGTTTCGATGGATTTTTTTTAATAATTTTTTTTATGCAATTCGTGTGAAAGAAGCTGCATTTTGGGTATCTGGTGAAAATTAGGTTTGATTTGAGACTGTTTGTGGTAAATTTGTTGTAATTTATGTGTTTGGTTTCAACTAAATTTGTTCCGTACAATTTCAAATTACATCCTGTGAACTCTTTTTTTTTTTTTACTTTTTTTATATATATATTTTAATTTTTGATAAATTGAGTGTTGATGGTTTGTCGGTGGAATAAAGTTGATGACTTGAAGCTGACTAGGGTTTTGATTCTGTGTTTTTGGGGCTTTCATTGTTTGGTACTGCATTTGATTTTATTAAACGTAAATTGGGGATTTTAGAAGTAATTGAGTTCATGAAAGGCTGCAAAAGGCTTGTCCTATGAACAAATATGCAGTAATTATTATTGTTTTTTTATTTTTATTTTTTGGAAGTAAATTAAGTCTTGTGATTGACTGAATAAAGTTTACCAATTTCCGATTCTTGATAGTTTATATACAGTGGCGTATTCCGGAACAATTTAAGGGGGTTCCTTTCGTAGTTTTTCACTAATTTTTCAATTTTTTACACTAAAAATTTCAATTTTTTTCCAAACTGAGGGGAAGGGGGTTCCTTGGAACCAGGAACCCCCTGGATCCTTCCCTGTTTATATGTTGGCTAGCCCGTTGTTCGATGAATTTCCCCATTTTTTTGTTTCATGGGTTTTGATGGTTTTTTTTCTTTTTAAATAAGTTCTTTATGCAGTTTGTGTGAAGGAGCTGCATTTGGTGAAATTTGTTTAATTTATGTGTTTGCTTGTCGATTGTATGTTGTGTAGCCGAGGTCTCTCTTGAAGCAGCCTCTCTATCCGCAAGGATAGGGGTAAGGTTTGCCTACATCTCACCCTCCCCAGACCCTACTTTTAGCTTTGCTAAGTGTGGGATTTACTTGGTGGCGGTTGTTGTTGTTGTTGTTGTTGTTGTTGTTTAGTTTATGTGTTTGGTTTCAATCTAGTTGTTCCGTACATGCTCGATAGCATGTGAATTACATCGTTTGGAGTTTCTGTTGTTTTTTTGGGAATTAAGCGTTGAGGTTTGTCGTCGGGCTTAAAGTAGGTGACTTGAAGCTGTCTAGGGTTTTGATTATGTGTAATATGTGTTTTTTGGTTTTGTTTTCATTATTTGATAATGCATTGTTTTGTTGCTTATGAAGTAAAATGTATAATTTTTTAATGTTTTTTTTTAAGAGTTTAAGTTGTTTATTAAAAACTGCATATTTCAGTTACAATTAAGTAATCTCAAGCATGCTTAATACTGCTTAATGCTGTATCAGAAACAGTTATACTGATCAATAAAATATACTTCTTGGTTTCGCCTAAAAGACTTTCTAAACAACGTTCGATTTGAGTTTTAACACTCGCAATTTAGAGGATCAGGGTTTGTTTTGATGGATGATTATTGCAATTTGAAGAATCAGCATTTTAATCAGATTCGTGTGTTCTCAGCAATTATTTTTTCCTGTGGCTGAACTTTACCTGATTATTCGATTGCGATATTTGCATCTTATGTTCTTAAATGATTTCTTGTTGCCTGTTGCATAGGCTGTACTAATTTGGTATGGGATCTTTCTTTCTCTCTAACAGATTGAGAGCTTTACTTGTGGCAGACTAAAGGTTTTAGTGAAATGGTACTTTCTTTTAGATACTATCTTACATAACGCTCTATACATTTGTTACTTAAATTTGTTATCTTTGGTTTCTTCTTTTTATATTATTTCGCTTGTATAGGACGGAAATGCTGCTGGTGAGGACTACGAGGATATTGATTGGGATACCGAAGATGAACTTGAGATTGAGAACATAGCTCCTTCGTCTTGTTCCAATGGAGTAGCTCGGAATGTTGACGCTATTGTTAGTAATGGGGTAGCTCGGAATGTCGATGCTATTGTTAGCAATGGTGTAGCTCGGAATGTTGACGCTATTATTAGTAATGGGGAGGTAAATGATCTGGATTACTAATAGACACTTGCAACTTGAAGTTGTAATGACCAGCATTTGGTGGGTCAAGCTATCAACCCGTTTTGTCGAGGGGGTAGCTCGGAATGTCGAGGCTATCGTTTATATACTTATTTGTTTATAGTTGTTTCTCCCCTCACTATTATATTGTAATTTCCTCTTTTTGTCATCTCAAGGCGAGCTCATCAACAGGCGCTTCAATCTCCAAGCAGGTTCGTGATTTCCTAGCAATGGGATTTACTGAACAAATGATTGACAGAGCAATTAAAGAAAATGGTATATATGTTAATAATTTTCTATAATTGTAGTTCAGTCCAGATAACATGCTTTAAAAATTTGTCTTCAATATGTGTAGGGGAGGGCAACCCAGAATCAATACTTGAATCTCTACTTACGTACGGGGTAAGCATAACTTTAACATTATTTCCAAATATGTAAATTTCAACTTTGATTACAACTTTCATAATTTTTAATCAGTTAAGTTGAAAGAGTCTCTTTTTTTAAAAAAAAAATTATTTATTAATGCTCTATTGATTTATTACAGGTTCTTGAAGAGTCTCCAGATGCATTGAACTCATGTCATCTCAACTCCCCTCAGCAACAACAGTTTGTAGATAATGGTCACTTGTCTTCTGACTATGATGAGAGTATTCTCGCTGATCTCTCGGATTCCGATGACAGCTGGTCTGGTGGTAGTGAAATAGCTGTAAGTAAATTCTTGTATTTTATTCTGCCTTTTTTGTTTTTTTTAATCTATTTATATTTGAATGAAGTTACTCACCTCTATTTTTATGTGAATAGTGAGTGATACATGTTATGTTTGGTTTTAAATGTTTGTTAAATTTGTTGAATAATCTTGATGTTTGAAATATATTTCATTTTGCAGGAAATTAGCACTTCTTTACCTAAGCATGAGAAAGCGATATTATCCTTAGCAAATATGGGGTATTCCGCAGAAGAGGCTTCTGCTGCCGTAGATAGATGTGGTAAGAATATGTTTTTGAATCCTTTAGTATGTTTACAAAATATACTCTTTTGACATTTTTAAGCATTTAGTTAAACTTATGGGCTATGTGGCCAATTTTTTTACGCAGAAACGAATGTCCTTTCACTTTTTGTAATCTACTGTTTCTTTTTGTGCGACGGTGTCATTAAAAGATGGTTTTTTGGTTTCATGTGAGCCATTGGTAACCTGTAAAACGTTTAGTAGGGCAAACCTGCTGACTTAATTTTTTTTAAGATGATGAAGAAGGTCATTATTCAAAACGTGAGGAGAACCAACACGTTTTCGTACCCCTGATGTTTGATACCTTTGGTTTCCTGACCACTTAACCTCTTTTTGCAGGGCCAGAAGCTTCAATTGCAGAACTAACTGATTTTATTTGTGCTGCCCAAATGGCAAAGGCAGAAGACGTATTCTTTGAAGAAGAGGTATTTGCTTTTCTTCATATTTCAGTTCCTGAAACTGTATTTTGTGTTTGAAATTCAATTTATTTATTTAGCATGTTTCCAAGAGGGTCAATTTCAACGCTTTTATGTAAAAATGAGTCAATTTAGTTATATACTAGAATGATAACTGGTCAGATGCTTGAAAAAAGTTTAGCTACATGAACGAGTCGAAAGGTTAAAGTTCTTGCAATGTTTATTCAAGTGTGTATCATTCTATACCGCTTCATGAGAAAGAATATCATGCTTTTTGTAGTAATAGTTTTTGCACATCAAATATTACTAATAATCGCGAAATGCAAAAATGGACAAAGTGTTTGGGTGGGTAATTATCCCGTTCTGACATGTTATTCATCTTTTATTCACTGCCTAATTACAACTTTTTTTCTCCGCCCAATTTAGAAACCGAAAATCTCACTCAACGGGACCTCAAAAAAAGGAAGTTATTTGAGCTTGAGATGAGAAAAGGAAAAAGCGTATGGGAACGACCGAAGATGATGAAATGATCCGTCTTCCAAACCCAATGATTGGTTTTGGAACTCCAACACATGGTAATGTCTTATCTCACAGAATCCTACCTGAGGACGCCAGGGCGCCACCATATTTCTACTATGAAAATGTCGCCCTAGCTCCAAAGGGTGTTTGGGACACAATTTCTCGATTCTTGCACGACGTGGAGCCCGAATTTGTTGATTCCAAATACTTTTGTGCTGCCGCAAGAAAACGAGGTTACATCCATAATCTCCCGATACATAACCGGTTTCCCGCTTTTACCTCTTCCTCCCCGAACTATTAGTGATGCATTACCGTTGACAAGAAGGTGGTGGCCTGAATGGATAAGAGAACTAAGCTGAACTGTTTGCAAACAGTTATTGGTAGTGCTAAGCTGACAGATAGGATCCGGAAGGCTCTAGAAAGGTGTGGCGATGATGATCCTCCTCCACATGTGCAGAAGTATGTTATGGATGAATGCCGAAAGTGGAATCTAGTGTGGGTTGGGAAAAACAAGCTGGCGCCTTTAGAGCCCGATGAGGTGGAAATGTTGCTCGGATTTCCTAGAAATCATACGAGAGGCGGGGGATAAGCAGGACAGATAGATACAAATCACTTGGCAACTCGTTTCAGGTAATTACATATTCGTCTTTTCAGATTGCTGTATCTTTATAGTTCTTGTTTGATTGATACTAGAGTGGTAAAATCGGTGGGTTTAGGCGGGTTTGGTAATGGTCAAACCTGGTATGGGTTGGGCTGAACTATTTTTTTCTGTCTAACTGAGGAAATATTTTTTATAATATGTATTTAAATGTAATCGAAAGCGATTTAGAGGTGTTTGGGATTGCGTTTTGAATTTGATTTTTAAATTATTGCGTTTGAAAACGCAGATAATCAGTTTTTAGTGTTTGGATTGTGTTTTGAAAACGCAGATAATCAGTTTTTTAGGCTACCAAAACGCAATAATCTATAAGCAGCTCCACCTCTGCTTTTTCAAAACGCATAATCTGTTTTGAATAATCAATCCTAAACACCCCCTTAGTATGCAGTAAGAATAGACTTTGTGAGGTTGTGCAACTTTCCACACGTTTGACCCGTTAAGTGAGTTGAATTTGCCGATGCAGAATTAAAGGTGTAGATGAAAAAGTTGAATACTTGGAAAACCACCTGTTTCTATTTTAGCTAAATGTTTTAGTAATTGGACCGTTGTAACCGTTTGTACAATAATCCCATGTTGCATTGTAATTCCATTTTGTAGGTAGATACCGTAGCATATCATCTCTCAGTCCTGAAGGACATATTTCCAAACGGTATAAACATGCTGTCTCTTTTCTCGGCATTGGAGGTGCTGAAGTGGCGCTCCATAGACTCGGGATACGTTTGAAAAATGTGGTGTCAGTTGAAATTTCTGAAGCTAACCGAGACATAGTTAGGAGTTGGTGGGAACAGACCAACCAACGAGGCAACCTGATTCACTTGGCCGATGTTACACAAGTGAATGGTGATCGGCTGGAGCAACTGATGGCTTCGTTTGGCGGGTTTGATCTTATTGTTGGTGGGAGCCCATGTAATAATCTTGCAGCAGCAACAGGGTTAGCCGAGACGGACTTGAAGGGGAACACTCGTCATTGTTTTTTGATTATTTTCGTATCCTAGATCTAGTCAAATGTATTATGAAAAAACAATGATTCCTTTCTGAAATAAGGGCCAGACTTGGTTTGATGACTAGATATGTCGGACGTCTCTTTGACTTTTATTTGACTTTTTCGATTAGATTCGTCGAAACTTGGAACCTTTCGAGGAAATAACTAAACTAGAAGTGTTTTATCTAGAATTTGTATTGGATGCTTATAATGAAGTTCAGCTGCAAATGCAGTGAGTCTCAATATTCTTCTGCCTTTTTTTGTGTGTTAAATGTGGTTTTGTGTTTACTTTTTGGCCATCAGAATGAATCGATCCCATTAGGTTGATGTGTCACTTTGTTATTAGTTTTATTCTTTGGTAACGGTGAAAATGTTGCGGCTCGGCAATAACTAACCGAGTTGCAACGGTCAAAAAAGTAAAATAGTCACCAACCCAACGATGATTTCTAAAATTTTATATATTTTAACCATTTCACAATTTTTTACCATCTTTCTTTCTCTATCTATAAATTTTTATAAAAAAAAAAAATTCAACTACATCATGTCTGCAATGGTTGAATGGACCGCCGAGGAAATAGTTTGCTTTGACAATTGCGTGGATACGTGTTAAGTAATCAAATATGTCTAACAGTAGGGTGCCATTTTGAGATAATGTGTTAGCCAAATATCGCGTGCTACGGGGAGGGTGAAACAAATCGCACTTCTGATATGTTTATTGAGTAATTGGATGAACCTCATAAAAAAATGTGAAAGATTTGATGAGATGTTTAAAAGTAACATGGTTGAAGATCCAGGTCTAAAGGAAGACATAACAATTGAAATTACGCAAGTTGACTATTATTTTGAAGTTCACCAAACTTTTGACCATGTTCAACTAAGGAGCATAGAGACCGGGATCGAACTCCCACTGTCCCAGAAGGCTCCCACCTTATTGATGCCACAAAGTGTGACTCAAACACCGTACCTCTCCCTGACACCAGAACTAACATCATTGTTGTTACTAGGGGTGATCATTTCGTGGTTCGGACTCACGAGATCCTTGGACCCGAACCTTTTTAAATATATGGGTCGGTTTCCGTTTCTAGATTTATATGAACTATCGGTTTCGGGTCGGGTCGGTTCCAAACCCACGGTTTTAATATAAGAAGCACAAGAACCGTTTGTATTTGAATTAGAACATGACTTGGATTGATAATGTATGAAAAAGCTATAATTTATAAAAATGATCCAATAGATATGTATTGTTAACGCAAAAAATAAAACGATATTCATTTTTAGTCTTTTCATTATTCTTTTTTATGTGTTATTGTAATCGATTTCACGTAATGTTAATAAAATATTAAAAAATATTATTTATAAAAAACAACAATGTATTTTTCGGCTTGATGTATATGCATAGATGTGATGATATATATATATATATAGGATTTGGTTCAAATGAGAACCTTTCCCCAAATTGAGAACTAAGAGAACCATTCTGGGCCACACATTTCTCTAAGACAATTTTTTTTTTGTATTTTTTTTTTCAGTATACACATGTGTATAATTGCATTATACACATATGTATAATGCAATATACACATATGTATAACTGAAATATACACATATGTATAGCTGAAAAATGCTATATACACATGTATATAATTGCTATATACACATATGTATAATTGACATATACACATATGTATAAATGAAAAAAAAATTCAAAAAAAATATAAAAAAAAAAAAATTTCCTTGCATAAAAATGTGCGATTAAAGCAATTTTTTTTTTTTTTTTTTTTTTTTTGCCTTTATATGAAATGTGTGGCCCAGAATGGTTCTCTCAGTTCTCAAATAGGGGTTGGTTCTCTTAGGATCCCTACCCTATATATATATATATATATATATATATATATATATATATATATATATATATATATATAGGGGAAGTATATGGAAGAAACCCACTTTAGATGAAAAATTCAAATAAACCCAATACTTGGTCCATATGCTTCCACATCATCTCACCAACAATTATTCTCTATTATATTAAGAAGGGTATAATTTACAATTCAACTTCACCCCTTCTCTCTCTCCTTATATATATGTTTCCTCCCTCTCTCTCCATATCATTTCAAAATCAAATTCAAATTCAGAAGCCTCTCTACCCTCCTCTCCCTCTCTAGAAGATGAACCACCATGACCTGACACCACCACCTGCATCGCCTCCAAACACTAGAACAACCGTCGTGAGTAGTGGTCCAAAAAAGTGTTTGTCTCTGTTAGAACCCCTTTTCAATTGTGACCCATCCCACTTTTCGGTTTCTTTGACTGTTTCCATCCAACCATCTTGCAGCCTCTTGAAAGAAGTTTTTGATATTATTATTGTCACATGAATATTTAGTGGGATATAATGTCAAATGGTGGTACAGTGCAATCTATTTGCAAACTTGGCAAAGGACAAGATCGAGTAAATAATGTAAGATTTTTTTTCTTTTTATTAGCATTTAAGTATATTAATCGCATAAAACCTCTTCCAGAGGTATATCGACATACATACATTCATGTTACGTTTTGATTTTGTTAGGTTTTGTTTTTGTTAGAATAATAATAATAGTTTTGGGGATAGTTTTTGTTCGCATACCAAATGCTCGATCAAATGCTTGAATGGAAAAAAAACTTACGTTAACCTTTTTTATTTTTTTTTATTATTATTATTTTGTTTATGTTAGATTTTTATTAGATTGGGGACAAAAGGATGATAGATCACATGTGATTGATGAATAAATTTGTAGTCTTTTTTATGTTAGTATATGCTAACACATGTTAGTGATGCCCCATTATGTGTTTGAGGATCCAAAACTAACATGTGTATCTGTTTCAGTGTTGGTTTTCACGAGTAGGCTATTGGAACAAGGCGGCGTTGGTGATGTGGCTGTGGTAAGTGATGTTTTTTATAAAGATTATAAATTTTTAATCTTTTGGTGAATAAGGTGTTTAACTAATTTTTGTATTCTGTTTAATAAATTTTTGGCAAGTGAAATTGTTATGAACTCGTATTGTTAGAATAATAATAATAATAATAATAATAATAATAATAATAATAATAATAATAATAATAATAATAGTTTTGGGGATAGTTTTTGTTCGCATACCAAGTGCTCGATCAAATGCTTGAATGAAAAAAAACTTACGTTAACCTTTATTTATTTATTTATTTTTTTATTATTATTATTTTGTTTATGTTAGATTTTTATTAGATTGGGGACATGAGGTTGATAGGTCAGATGTGATTGATGAATAAATTTGTAGTCTTTTTTTATATTAGTATATGCTAACACATGTTAGTGATGCCCCATTATGTGTTTGAGGATCCAAAACTAACATGTGTATTTGTTCCAGTGTTGGTTTTCACGAGTAGGCTATTGGAACAAGGCAGCGTTGGTGATGTGGCTGTGGTAAGTGATGTTTTTTTATAAATATTATAAATTTTTAATCTTTTGGTGAATAGGGTGTTTAAATATTTTTTGTATTCTGTTTAATAATTTTTGGCAAGTGAAATTGTTATGAACTCGTATAGGGTACATGTCTATTTTTTGCGGTCCGAGTCTTGTATGCTCACACACGTTAGTGATGCTAACACATGCTAGTATATACCCAACTAACAGTTGTTAAGGTCCATATGACATACGTTAGTTTCAGTAAAACATATGTTTTAGAATGTGCTAACACATGCTACTGATGTCTTTTATTATAGAAAAAATTACGCCGTTGGTCCCTGTGGTTTCCCTCCAGTTGCAATGTAAGGTATTAAGGTTTTATTGTTTCACTTCGAGGTATTAAAGTTCTAATTTGTTTCAATGTAGGGTATTAGGCTTTTTATTTGTTTCAATGTAGGGTATTATGGACTAACCTAGTTAAAACTTAACTAAGTTTAAGGGGTATTATGGTCCATTCACCTATTTATAAAGAAAAACAAAATAAAAGCCAAAACCCACTTGTACAAGACTCGAACCTGGGACCTTGGCTTATTAAAAGAACAGGCAAACCAACTGATCTAAGCTATCAGATGGTTATTATTCCGATCAGATTCTTTATAAATGAAATCGATGCAGGTCATCTTCCCCAATTCAACCCAAACCAAACCCTAACCCTCAAACCTTGATCAATAAAAACCATTACTATTGTCTACTGTATATACGTTTTTGAAACTTATTATTATCTGGGCCTAGTTCATCAATCTGATACTCGTCTGCGTATTTAAAAAACTTAACTTCATGATTATATGAATAAATAACGTTCATGCATCAATTAATTCAACATACATTAGCTTATAAACCGTAAAGTATAACTTTAGTTATTTATAAGGCAAATCAACAATGAAGGTTATTTCTAGTCAGAGGACACAAAAGACAGATATGTGTGTACCTAAATACTAGATGCAGGTAAAAAATCTAAAAATGCAAAAAAAATAATCAAAATGACAATACAAAATTGACAGGTAGTTGAATGAAATTTATAAATGTCAGAATAATAACTATAGGTTTTTTCTCTGAATAAAATACCAATATATTTTTTTACATGTGTCCAGCATTAGACATTATACCTTTTTCATATATTTCCCTCATTAAAATATGTCTCTGTTTCGTTTTGATATATGACTCTGTTTCGTTTTGATCATTTTGTATGCAAAAACTAGCTGGTAAAACAATAAATTTATAAAAAGTTTAAATTCATGTATAAAATTGTTAAATTTATGTAAATATGTAACCTTTACCACTTACGAATGAACCAAATTGTACATGGAAACATCTTTTACTGACTCGGATGTACAAAAAAGAGCAATGGCTACACCGACATAACATGATGATCAGAAGCACCAGATTCCGTCTTCGAAACAACATTTGGATCAAAATTCATGTCAACATCACGATATTTTCTTCTCTTAACGGTGCCGGAGACTGTATCATCTTCTTCTCTACTCTGACGAACGGTTTCACGTGATTCTTAAGCCTCCATAACCGGAATTTAACATTTAGATCTGAATTGGAACTAAAAAAGATCAATTGCTAGGGGTGTTTGAAATCGTTGGGTTTTTTTATAATATTATGGGGTTTAAAGGGTTTATACAGTAGACAATAAAAGAGGGTGTTTGGCAACATGTGCAAGAATAGGTAAAGGGGGTGTTTGGCCCCTATACATAAAACTTTGAAAACTTGACAGGTTTAGTCCCTCAAAATCTATAATATATGTATTAATTGGTTAAAAGAAATAAACAGGTGAATGGACCATAATACCCCTCAAACTTAGTTAAGTTTTAACTAGGTTAGTTCCTAATACCTGACATTGAAACAAATTAAAAGCTTAATACCTGGCATTGAAACAAATTAGAACTTTAATACCTCAAAGTGAAACAATAAAACCTTAATACCTTACATTGCAACTGGAGGGAAACCACAGGGACTAACGGCGTAATTTTTTCTTTATTATATTATATATTTCATGAATATGAGGATAATTTTTTGGTATATGGATTTGGATTGGTACGATACACATGACATTGCAGATTTGGTATTGTTTATACACATGTTAGTGATGCTAACACATGGCATTGCAGATTTGGATTGGACCCTAACAACTGTTAGTTGGGTATATACTAGCATGTATATCATATCCAAATTTGAAGTAAATATTTATGTGTGATGTGTGTATTTGTGATGTATGCATAACAAATTCACATAATGTTTCGAGTGATGAGAATGACAAAATTGTTACAAAAACATACGTCAAGAAACGAAAAATGATTAAAAAATGAAACTCGTGAGTTGTTGTCAAAACCATATGGAAGAACTCTTTTACGAGCATGGTAAAAGAATAGAAATATGTAACCCTCTAAAAGTCTATTACATTAAAAGGTTCTGGAGGTTCAGATCCTTTGCCCGATCCATTAGAACCTTTAGGACCTGAAACCACATAGCCTTTTAAGGTTCGGTTCGTGATTTCTAATTTCAACAATAAAAAGGTATACGATTCTAGTGAATCCGGATCAGGTCAGCCACTTCGTGACCCTTTGCGCAGTCCTAATGGTTACCGACTCAACTAACCATGGGCACAACTCACATACTAAAAATGTCAGTCTCCTGGGCATAAAGACGTTTTTTTTATGTTAAATCGAATATAAAATCTATGTTACCTTATTAAGGAGGAGACATGTCTAGAAAAATAATTTTACACTCAATTTAAGATGGGATATCAAGAGACTCATGCTTTAACATAGATATGTCATGTAAAAGTTTCCCATAATACCCCTTATTGCATTATGCACTTGTACTATAACTATATAATCAATTTAGAGCTTATTAATGTATTTGAATTATCACATGCGAATTAATATGCCCGTACACTGATTATCATGTACTTATGTATAAATAAAATTTGAAGTATTCTATGAAAATTCTACTTTTATAAAAATGTTCATTACTATCATGTGAGTTGTTTTGAAACTCTTCACCCTTATATGATTTCAATTAAAAAGACAAAGTGACCGTCTAGATCAATTGCAATTTGACTATAATATAAATATAAATTCTAAAATCATTATGTGGGTTACATTTTATGGTTATGGAAGTCGGGTGGCATACTTCAATATTAATTATTGCTATGTTATATTGAATAAATAAGTTATTAGATCAAGATCCTTGTTACAAAGGTCTAGCATTATTAATATTACTGGAGCTCAAGGTACCATGAACATCCAGGGAGAAGACCAGAAGAAACTTGATGTTATCTCCTATGAGGTTGTATATTCTTCACTTTTTAAATAGTGTATTTCACTATTTTGAGCACTTATTCTGCAAACCGCTTGAGGTCAATTGGCAGAACTGGGTTTTAGCGTCCGAGGAAGAAGACGTGCCTGTAGCGGTGGAAGAAACCGATTCGGATAACTACATTGTTGTGTTTTGACTCGATTGATGGATCAACTAATATCGACATTGCCTTGACCACGGTTCTATATTTGGGATATTCGCACCTGATGAACAATGCCTTGTTGATTATGATGAAGACACTGTATGTTGATCCTTCTTAAACTTTTAAAAAATAATGACACATTAAGATAGTTTGTTTTAGTTTAGCTCATTATTATTTGATTGTGATTGTTATATACGATGGTTGGTTCGATGGAGCAATTAGACCAGGCTAAAGAGTAGTGTATTGTGTTCCTAAGCTACATAATACATACTAACACACACACAACTTACATGTAATTTTTCCTAAATCGTTTTTAAGATTTGAATTATGTCTGGGCTCTATATTGTCGACTCCGCCGCAACGCGCGGGTTTCCCACTAGTTTATTTAGGTGAATTAGAATGGACCAGCGAGCACAGTATTAAATAAACGGTCCTATATCGTTTCTTTTACGTTCAACTTGGTCTCCATCGAACCCTCCTCACTTGGCCTCGCCGCCTCTCTTTCAGCTCAAATTTCATTCGATTTATCAGCTTCTTCAACTTTTATTCAATACACACACACAGGTATCCATCTATATGCTCCATATATACACTCTTTCACTCATTCCGTACACACCCACACATGCATACATATATCATATATGTGTCAGTCACACCACCACACTTTTCTGAACTACTTTCAACATACATACACCTTCCTACTTGTTACATTTTAGTGGCTGTAATATGTTTAAATAATCTAGCTTTATAACTTTAGGGTTTGGTTGTTTCTATTCGGTTTGCGTATTCTAACGCTGTTAATTTAGGATTTCATTAAGGGTTCTAAACGGGTCGTGTTCTCCGGTCTAACTTGACATGAACCATTGACCCGAATATTTGTTTTTAACTTTTTGCATATTAATATTCTAAGACTATAAGACTACCCGGAGTGGAGGGGTGGAGGGGGAAGAGGGTGGCACCCGTGTGCGAAGGGTGAAAATTGTGGGGAGTGGAATGGGGAAAGGGGAGAAATAATATTATATTGTGTTAAAGTTAAAAAAGAAATCTGACCTCTTTTCAAGGCCCCCCCCCCCCCCCCCCCCCCCCCCCCCCCGGCCGGTGGGCGGGCCACCCCCTCTTCCACGCTACTTGGTGGCCCGCCCAAAAAGCTCGTTCACACCCGCCCAAAACTCCCCCGCTCACTCCGTTTAGTCTAAGGAGTGGAAGGGGAAGTGGCGCCATGTGGCACTTGTGAGACCCGTGTGTGAAGGGTGAAAATTGTGGGAGTGGAATGGGGGGAAAAGGGGTGAAAGGAATATTATTATTATTAGTTGTGTGTTGGAATTAAAAAAAAAAAAGAAGAAAGGACCAATCAAAAGATGCCACCTAGCCCACACAACTCCTGCCCGCCTGCTCCCCCCCCCCCCCCCCCCCTCCTCCACGCCTCTGCGGGGCGGTGTTCCCGCTTGTGAAAGACCTTCCCGCCCCACTCCGTCATCCTATGTTTTCATTTTTTGAACCAAAAAATTAATAATAAATAAATTTATATAAAACAATGATATCTTAATTATAAAATTTATATCAATTTCTCTTTTAAGTTTTAAGATTTTGGCTTACAATATCCAACCAAGTTAATTTGTGACATAAAACACATATCATGAAAAAAAAAGGGTTAAAACGGAACCGTTTATACGAAACCCATAGTTGCTAAAAGTCATCGTCTCTTATGCTTAGGCCCATTTTTTAGGCGAGGCGAGGCAATTGCGGTTTAATTCTCCTGTTATGGTTTAGGTACAGATTCAGGCAAGATTCCCAAATTCCGGAGAGTTTTCTAGCCAAATTCTCTAAATTATGGCCGGATTTTAGCCAGATTTATGCTTATATTTAAAAAAATAAGGACTTTTATACACTAATACAATATTTTAAAACTTTTGGTACTAAATAGATGATATTAAATGTTATATAATAGCTTTGTTTGTTTTATTTGAACATAGTATGATTTTTCTAATAAATAATATATTTAATAGATGATATTAAATGTTATATAATAGCTTTGTTTGTTTTATTTGAACGATAGTATTATTTTTCTAATAAATAATATATTTTTCCTTATTTTCTTTGTTCGCTTTCTTTATCTTAGGCTGTGGCTTTTTATTTTTATTATTATTTTTTTTTTTTGCGCCTTGCGCCTGGGCCACATGCGAGGCCTATGCGCCTTGTGTGCACCTAGAGACTTTGATAATTATGACTAAACCAAAACCCACAAAATTCGTGTTACGTTCGTGTTGTGTCAGAAATTCACACCAGGATTCCTAGTGTGTGATGAAAATGGTTTGCAGTTATATCATATATGAATCTGATTAATAATGTTAAAAAGGTTGTACGCTTGTTATATGTGGTAATTAGTATTTTGTTTATTCGTTTTACTTAAGCTTCATGATTGTATGTGTTTTTTTAGATTGAATACTTTGTTCTAGTTCTGTTTTACTTTTGTGTTGATTTGTTATGAATTTATGTTGTACAGTATGCATACCTGCAGTGGAGCTATCATGGGTACACTTCAACAGCCTGTATGGATTAAAGAATCCAGCTTCCTCCCAAAAGGACATGTTGGCGGCGGATTTCACCGGGTGAATTTTGGATCGTTTAAGTCATGTGGACCATCTAAAATTATTGGTAGCTTGGCAACTGGAAGGCCATCAACCCCTCCTGTACCAGTCGCAATTCCTGAAGGAGGTAATATAAGATTATTTAGTAGGAGGCCGTTTTAGATATTTACGGAAAAATAATAAATGGTTATCTTTTAAATTATTGGCTTCCGTAGGTAATGGCAGCAGTTTTGTAGACCATGAGTTGAGTAACGTTGATCCTGAAGTTAGTGAAATAATATACAATGAGAAACAACGTCAGTTTAGAAGCTTAGAACTTATTGCATCAGAGAACTTTACATCCCGAGCTGTCATGGAGGCAGTTGGTTCGTGTCTTACGAACAAATATTCAGAAGGACTTCCTGGAAAAAGGTGAAAATGCTTGTTATAGTTTTTATTGATCTAATGATCTATTGCCTTTATTGATTTGCTTTACTTTTTCAGATATTACGGCGGAAATGAACATATTGATGAACTGGAAACACTTTGTCAAAAGAGGGCATTGGAAGCATTTCACTTGGATGAAAACAAGTGGGGTGTAAATGTTCAACCGTTATCTGGTTCGCCTGCTAATTTTGAGGTTTATACAGCTATTCTTAATCCACATGACCGTATAATGGTGAGTTGTATGTTAGGGTCTTGTTTTGGGCAATCCAAATCGTGTATGTGAGATTAAATTATTTTTATGTAATATATTTGCAAGTTTTTCTAATGCAGGGACTTGACTTGCCTCATGGAGGGCACTTGTCTCATGGATTCATGACTCCCAAACGAAGGGTTTCAGGAACATCCATCTATTTTGAATCTATGCCTTATCGTCTTAATGAATCTACAGGTGCTAACTTTTTGCTAATCTTTGTTCAAATATATAAAGGGGAAAAATATTATATATACCGTGTGAAAGTGTGTGATTTAAATGTTAATTATTCACTTTTCTATAGGCCTAGTTGATTATGACATGCTTGAGAAAACTGCTACATTATTTCGACCAAAACTTATAATAGCCGGTGCTAGTGCTTATCCACGTGATTTTGACTATCCTCGTATGAGAAAGGTGTACTTTTCAACTTGACAACTTCCCGAAATGATTTTTTAACATTCTATGTATGCTTAATATATTAACTGCTAACGAGACCTGACCGTGCGTACGTGACAGATTGCTGATGCTGTGGTGCTTTTCTGATGATGGATATGGCCCATATTAGTGGGCTTGTGGCTGCTTCTGTGGTTGGCAATCCTTTTGAGTACTGTGATATTGTGACAACCACAACACATAAGGTAGTATTATACTGTTATTTTTTAGTTGATAAAAGTTGTAGTTCTAATTATAGAAGGCTACTGTGGATAATAATATTCCTTTCTTATTTGTCAAGTGTGATCGTTACACAATACATTATGCTGCATTAGATGTGGCAGTTTCAACCAGTTTATCTTTATGTTTCTCTCTAATGGGTCACACGGGTCAAAAGTTCATTCCAAAATTGGTTTATTAAAAGAAGTTAAAAACAGTATTATTGTAAGAATATATAGTTTTTTATGATTATATGTATCACATTAATTTATATATGAATTGAAAAAATGGATGGCAAGATGTGTTTGTGTGATGGCCCTACCCTAACCCAACCTATTTGTATCGAGCAAAAACTATTCGTGTTTGATCCATCTTACATTGCTACCCAAACCGTTCTTTTTGCCACATCAACATATTATTATCTTGCTGTTAAATTTACAATCTGGCGTCTTTTATAGTCTCTCAGAGGACCTAGAGGTGGTATGATATTCTTCAAGAAAGATCCTGTTTTGGGAGTCGAATTAGAATCTGCCATCAATAACGCCGTTTTCCCCAGGTTTACAGGTACCTGCTTACCTTACGGTTAATCATGGCTAGGTGTAAGGTTATATACATTGTTAACCGTTTTTGTAATGATTAAATATAAAAGATTGTTACCTTAACAGGGTGGTCCACATAATCATACAATAGGAGGACTTGCGGTTTGCTTGAAGCATGCCCAGTCTCCAGAATTCAAAGCTTACCAGAACCAGGTTTTTGCAACTCACTATTACTCTGTTTGCGTTACAAGATGAAAACCTTTTTGGCTTTTACTGAATTGACATATTATCCTTGCAGGTTGTTTCAAACTGTCGAGCCCTTGCTAAACGATTGTTAGAGCTAGGGTACACCTTGGTTTCCGGAGGAGTGATAACCATTTGGTTCTTGTGGATCTCAGGCCGTTGGTAAGTTTTTAAATTTTAAGAAACATCTCAGAGTAATATATTTTGCCCCTGTTTTTCGATATATTTATATCTAAATTTACTTCATTTGTTGTTTCCTTTTGCACATTGCTTGTGTAAGAAATTGGTTTTCTTTAACTCGTCTTTCGGACTTGTTTAAATGGTTTACTTCTACTTGCACAGATTATAATGCTGTACCAACATTAAACGAATTGTTTGTCTTATTATTACGATATTTTTATTGCTATACTATGATATCACGGGCGAATAGTGGACTGAAATTTTGATTGACCCGGTGTCCTGCTCACCCTTTTGGTTTTTTCACAAATATCTTTTTCTCCCCCTTAATGCAGGGTCTTGATGGTGCTAGAGTTGAGAAAATTCTTGACCTGGCTTCTATAACCTTGAACAAGAACTCTGTACCAGGTATAAGTTTCTTTTGGCCATTTTCTCTCCTATTTTATATCAGTTAGAAAGACTAATATGACAAGACTTTAAATTCTTGTACTGCACAAGTACAATGCATCCTCATTAGGGGTCGCAAACTGGGTGGATTGGGGGTCACGACTCACGGGTTTGGGTTGAAACACGTAAATTTAGTACAGGTTTGTGTAGACCCTCGATCACTTTGTTGTCAAATTTTGTACGTTTTTCTTATATAAAATGAAATGTTTTTTTAACATAATTACAAAAGCTATATTATTGCAATAACAATCTAAACTTTTGAATCACTCGATATATCATGTTGTATGGATTAAAAATTCACTTGACGATTTTTAACCCACAATTCCTTGTACTCACACTCACACTGTCATGGTTTGAATGTCATAGGGGACAAAAGCGCACTTGTGCCAGGTGGCATACGTATCGGCTCGCCTGCCATGACAACTCGTGGATTCACTGAAAAGGAATTCACTTATATTGCCGAACTCATTCATGAAGGAGTGCAGCTGACACGTGAGATCAAGCAAGCTGTCTCCGGGTCAAAGCTCCAAGATTTCATGAAGTTTGTAGCTTCATCAGATTTCAGCTTCACGGATAAAGTTTCAGATTTGAGAAAGAGAGTCGAGGCGTTGACAACCCAGTTTCCAATTCCGGGTTTGTGAAAAGAAGACTGAAATATTTATAAGTTAAAATACAAGTGATGTGTGAAGTCATCGCTTGTTGTTTGATGTTGGTTTTCGAGAATCTTGAGATGTTTTGATCAAAGGTTTTGCAACTTAGAAGTGATATTGGAGATCTTTAGTTTTTAGCCTCCAAGAGGCTCATGTCATATGCATGTGGCAAAATATGTGGGTGAGAGAGTCCGGTATCAAACGCGGTAGCTAGCAAACATTTTTTTTACCAAGGTTTTTAATCTCACAAATAATTACACATTCGTATATGTTTTGTAATTTCTATGAACTAGGTGGTTTCCCGCGCGTTGCGGCGGGGACGTTAGTAAGATCAGTTCATGAAGAAAGCTAATCCGATCCATAACATGATGTTAGTACATACAACGCATAGAGCATAATCATTAACAAAATTTCAATGAAATAACAAACCCAACTCATGTTCGTTAAATTATAAATTTTCGCTTAACAAAATTTCAATAAAATGACACACTCATATCAGATATTGTTTAAAAAAAATATTGCAAACTTTTGGTTTGCAATAAAAAAAATAGAGCACACTCATTAGTTGTGTGGACAAAACAAAGCTGAAGTCTTGAGTGAAGTTGAGCCTGTCAACTTTCGTAGGCAAACCAAAACAAAAGAAGCCAACTATAGTTAGGTTTAAGATGGGTTAGGTACTATTTATGGTCATTTTGTTTTGATATATAGTTAATTGTGACTAAAGGTAGTTGACAATCCGAACCAGGCAATTCGGGTTTTAGCTTGAAACCATATGAGCTTGCTTGACTTGAAATCTTGCTATTGAGCTGAAATTTGAGTTCACTTTCTGTCTTGACAGTTTTGAATAAAAGATAAACATAGAACTGTTCAGTATCAGATAGCAACAAGAGGAGAGTGGAGGATGAACGAATCATATGACTTGCAGATAACTTTCTTTTATATCGCCCCTTTTCTTATCAGTCGTTATTATCATGGTCAAATTATGTATTTAAAATCATTGGATCTACATGTTGCTACAAGACTTAGAATCTTGATGCTAGAGTCTTGGAGCAATGCAAGAAGTGACTCATCTTGTTTAGGTTCGTGTTATTGGTGATGCAACTTCAACTCTGTTTCTCTCGAGCTCATCAGCTGCAAGCCTGCAACCACAAGAAACTCGTTAAAGGCCCTAAAGCTTGCGCTCAAAGGGCACTCTGATGCTCAATTCAGTATGCGTATGAGATAATATTACATATCCATTAATGTATAAGAGTGAGAATAAAAAAGGTAATTATGAGATGTTTGAGCCAAAAAAGATGTCTCTTTACCTGAACTAATGGGTGGTATTTGTAGTGTTGTTGACCCTTAGGGCCCAAGACTTTGGTTCTCATATTAGAGCTCTACAAATGGTCAAGTTTCTTGGTTTGAACCCGTTGGCGTAGGGTGTTCCATTCCCTTTTGGTGCAAGATACAGTACATTAGTCGTTTACTCGTATACTATTCATTCAATATTAGCCAATAATATATTCATTTGTATAGTCTCAATGTGTTCCCTATTGTTAAGGATAATTTCCAAGTGTCCATTTTGCATCCCACGTTGTGCCCACAAGTACCCCGGTTGAAGACCTTATGCCTTAATCACTTGTGACCTGCAATGTCTTTACCTCGTGTGTACTCTATTTGTTTCTTGGCTTGGGTGTTTTTTGTACTTTCTTTGTATCGTGACTTGTTATGTTTTAACTTAGCCATTTCATTACCTCGTCAGCTTAGTCGAGTATAAAGGGCGTAACCCATCAAGTAATCTTCACGACGCTCAAGCTAAAGGCACCAGGTTGTGATGGCCTGACTTGCGGCTACTGCCCCCAGGCTCCACCCATGGTTGGGTTTGTGTCTTGGTTTCGAGTTGAGTTAGGCGTAACCCCATCAGTTTGTAAGTTATTTCCAAAAATCGCAACCATGCTTTCGAGCGTGCATATTGAAATAGATTCTAGTAAAATCTGGATAATCATTTTGTTCATATATGAGTATATACAAGTGGTTTAGCCCTTTAGGCACTTGACTCACTTTTAAAGCATGAAAATTTCCAAGCTACAAAATTGACCTCTTAAAATTACCATCTACACTATAAGGTTTTTGACTTTCAATTTTTTTAGCTAATCATCTTAAGTCATATGCACCCCATTTTTTTTATTTTCATTTCTCTTATAACTCTTAAGACACAACATTTTTATAAGGTTCTGACGATAAACATTTATTTTTATATACATGATATAAAACTTGTTCAATACCATGTTGTCAATGGTAATGTACAAGTGCTCAAAACACAAACGTATACGCCATCCGTGTCTAAGTGGATTACCGGTCTTAGTAAGAATCTGTTGCAAATGCATGTGCAAAACTATGTCAAGATATGTTATTTCATATACCCTTCGCTCAATTCTAATAATATAACATAGCACGTTATAAAATTCGAATAACATCGTTACGGCGCGTTTATTCGCTTGTTATTCATACCCTCCTCCAGTTATAACTGTGTAATTTTTTGTCCAAAATAAAATCACTTTTAACCTTTTATTACCTAGCAGTAAGAAAATTAGTAACAGTAGGCAGGTGACTAGGTGAGTCTGTGCCCCTTTTGTTTCCAGTAAGTAGCGCTAAACCCTTAAACCCTAAACCCTCTCTGTAACCATCACCAAACCACCATGGCTTCAGTAGCGATAACCCGAAGACACCACCTTCTCTCCTCTCTCCTCCGATACCGAACCCTATATTCTCAGCGTCGTACATTCACGCCATCAATATCCACGTCAGCAGCCGATACAGAACCTCCTGTTTCCCGAACCAAAGTCCTTGAAACTTTCAAAGAAGAATTTGAAATCGGTTCACGAATAGTCACGTTAGAGACAGGGAAAATCGCTCGGTTCGCCAATGGTGCCGTTGTGTTAGGGATTGATGATACTAATGTTTTGTCTACAGTTTGTTCCGCCAAAGGCGACGGTGTTCGAGATTTTTTGCCTCTTACTGTACGTATGTTTAGTTTGTATTTACTCTTTTAATTGTTATTATTATTATTATTAGAGAATTTGTGTAATCTGGAAATGTTAACATTGAGTAGAAAATAATGAAGAAATGAAATGAAGCAGCCTTGTTATTTAGTTAGGTTTATCGATACGGATGGATGTCGCTTTTATAGTTGCTAACATTTTAGATATACATATGCTAGGGTCTCTCTATATGCTACAGTATTATTGTTTCATATGTCGAACATGGATCGGTTTTAAGAAACCGATTCTCAGTCTTTTGACAAGTGAGAATTAGACAAGATTAGAGACAACTTTTGAGATGATTTTATGATTATGAATACTTATTATTTAAGGGGCTCATATGACAGTTTTACATGGTCACCTTTTGGTCTTATTACTACAGATGGAACCAACTCGTGATGGGGTCAATTAAGTTATTTGATTACTCAGACTAATTGTTTCTTTTCTAGTTTACTGGAGTAGACTGAAAACAAAATATGAGTTGCAACTTGCAAATGGTTGATCTTTATTGAGAATTTTCCAAAAGCTGTGGTTTTTATTCAAACAAAATTACGTTTTGAGTTGTTTAAGTTATTTGATTGCTCTAATAATTTACTGGACTAGAATGCAAACAAAATATGAGTTGCGAGTGATATAACTTTTATTGAAATTTTTTTACCTAGTCCATAGTTATCAAAGGCGCTAGGTGCACTCAAGGCGCATAGGCCTTGCCTAGGGCCTAGGCGCAAGGCGCAAAAAAAGCGAGGGCATGAGATGAAAAAAGCGAACAAAGAAAATAAAGTAAAAATATATTAAAATAATACTATTTTTCATCTACTTAGTATCAAAAGTTTTAAAATATTGATGTAATAGTGTATGGAAGTAGTTTTCTTTAGATAAAAGCAGAAATCTGGTTGGAATCTAGCCATAATTTAACGAATTTGGTTGGAAACTCTCCAAAATTTGGGAACCTAGCTGAAACCTGCGCTTAAACCATCACCTGGAGAATTAAAGCGCAATTTCCTTGACTCAAAGCGCAAATGCATCGCCTCGCCTAAAAAATGGGCCTAGGCGCAAGAGGCGATGGCTTTTGACAACTATGACCTAGTCTATGATAAATTTTACCCATGCCCTGTTTCTTTGATGTGGCAACGGAAGATTCAAACTTAAATTTGTTGTATCAAACCTTCCTTATTGAAAATGGCCGAAACAAAATCCTTACTGAAAATGAACGAAACAAAGCTGTCATTACTGAATATGAACGAAGCAAAGCTATCCTTACTGAAAGTGAACGAAACAACGCTATCCTTATTCCTTACTGAAAAAAGGTATTTTCTCAACCCTGGTTAAATGGTGTGTTTTATATGAAAAAGTTCACAACTCATATTTTGTTTTCAGTCTACTCCAGTAAATTAGAGAAGAAAGAACTTTCTTAGCTGGAGTAATCAAATAACTTAATGGACCCCCTCAGGGAGTTCATTCTATCTGTAATAAGGCATTAAGGCTAAAAGGTTACTTGTACATTGTCATATGAGCCTCTCAAATAATAAGGTTCCAGACTTCCAGTTTGTGTTTGATTATAATTTTGAAAAACAGGGGATTGTACGATCAGTTTGTTCTTTGTTTGAATTTTTGGAACCTGTGGCTCTGATGCCAATTGAAGATCACAGGATTGTTTGGGGTTTTATTTGAGAGAGAATTCTGTATAAAATTTAGAGTTGCATTACTTTACAAATGTGAGTTTACATGGATATTACTATTTATACCCTTGAACTGTTGTGAGTTGTGACACTTACAAGGATGGTATGTAAGGCTTCATGTCCAGCTACGTGGTTACATGACCCAACCTTGTGCGTAACATCAAGCTGGAAGTATGATTTGAGAATTTTTATCTTCTGTTTTTTGTTTCATTTAAGTAGTCTTCTATTCTTCTATATTACAAGTCTTCCATTGATGATTTTTGTGTGTTCAGGTTGATTATCAAGAGAAACAGTTTGCTCAAGGAGTAATTCCAGGTACATATATGAGAAGGGAGGGTGCTCCAAAAGAACGAGAACTTTTATGTGGGCGGCTCATTGATCGGCCTATCCGGCCGCTTTTCCCAGCTGGATTTTATCATGAGGTTCAGGTATATGTGATATAATGGCCTGTTGTTTCTTTTGCAGTTCTTTCTCTATTTGTAGCTTTTAATTGTACTTTCTTTTCACACTTGTTGGTGTGTTTTTACTTATTTTTATAGGTGATGGCTAGTGTTCTTTCTTCAGATGGGAAACAAGATCCAGATGTAATGGCAGCTAACGCCACCTCTGCTGCTCTTATGTTATCAGATATTCCATGGGATGGTCCCATTGGAATGATACGTGTAGGAAGGATTGATGGGCATCTTGTTGTAAATCCAAGCGTGGATGAGGTAATAATCTTTCTTGATAGAAATCCACCTACTATATATCCATACATATATTGCTGATGTTTATGGTTCAACCCTAAAACTAGTGTGAGGTACTGAGGTATTAGGATTTAGGTATATCATAGTGTCATTCAACTGTAACAACCGGTGCATATGAGTGTGCAAGAATTCAGAATGAAAAAGGATCTGTCATTGGCAAAATAAAATAAAATAAATAAAATTCTAATCTTGTTTCTTGAAGTTCATATCGTTAAACCTATCTTGTGATCACATCGTTCAATACATTGAGTTGGGTTAAATTTTTCTGTAATTCTTATGTGCAATTTCATATTTTGATCTAATTTATATGGACTTGGGAACCCTTGATCATATCATGGTTCATGGAGTAGATTTTATACCATCTTACACAATCTGCTATGATCTCATTTATTATGTGGATCACCACAGCTCAATCTGAGTGATCTCAACCTTGTATATGCTTGCACAAGAGATAAAACTATGATGCTAGATGTACAAGCAAATGAGATTTCTGAAAAGGACCTTGAAGCTGCATTTAGGTTTGCTCATCCTGAGGTAAGTCAAAAAGGTCGAATATAGTTTCATAAAATACCCTAAGCATTTGTTGGAATCTGATTGAGTCATCTTTTATTGTTCAGGCAGTTAAGTTCATCGAGCCTCAGTTGAAACTGGCTGCCAAAGCAGGGAAACAAAAGAAGGAATATACACTGTCATTGGTGTCAGAGAGAACAATGGACAAAATCCGTAATTTAACCGAGAAACCTATTGAAGCTATATTTACTGATCCTTCCTATGGAAAGGTATAATTGATATTATATAAAATATTTTGACCTTTTATTAAATGCATTAATTATTCAGATAGCCAACTCATAATCAAACCTAGCTAATTCAGCTTTAGTTTCTGGAGAAAATTGGTATGGTAGGCCATTGTGTTTGTACAAATGCCTTGATACTTGCCACAGTGATATATTAGATTTACATATACTTTCTTTAATTTTGTTGCATTTAGTTTGAACGCGGAGAAGCTTTAGATAAAATTGGACAAGATGTGAAAGGTATATTAGAGGAAGAAGGTGATGAAGAAAGCTTAAGAGGTCTATCAAAGACTGTCGATACAGTGAGAAAACAGGTGTGTTGATATGTTTAAAAAGAAAATATAGGTTTTCAGCTATTAATTTTGGAATTCATATATTTATTGGGATAAAATCATGGTTTCCTATAATTAAGGTTTTAAACTTTAAATGTCTTAAAAAGGTAAATTTTATCAGGTTGTACGCAGGAGGATACTTAATGAAGGATTTAGGCTTGATGGAAGGCGTCTTGATGAGGTCAGGCCTTTGTATTGTGAAGCTGGTAACTTGCCTGGGTTACATGGATCGGCTCTCTTTTCCCGTGGAGACACTCAGGTTATTATTATATAAAAAATAACATATTATAATTCTTGACTTCGTGTGTTACAAAAATTTAAAGATTTTATTCAGGTTTTATGTACCGTTACTCTTGGGGCACCAGGAGATGCTCAACGTTTGGATTCTGTTGTGGGCCCTCCAACCAAACGATTTATGCTTCATTATAGTTTTCCACCTTATTGTATTAATGAAGTTGGGAAACGGACTGGATTGAACCGCCGCGAAGTTGGACATGGTATGACGATTTGTTTCACTATGTCTTGTTATTATGGCATTGAATCATCTTGTATATTTAAATTTGCTATGCATGATATGCATCTTGATTGTCACTCATTACGATGGTTATTATTTTTTTACTTGGAGAATATATTAATAAATAAATTTGTTGTTACTGGCTCACTGCCCGTATGAAGTGACAAGAATTCAGACTATTAAGTTATGTTCTGTATTTTGATGTGAAGTAAATTTTTTTTGGTTATTCCTTGTTTAGGCACCCTTGCTGAGAAAGCTCTTATTGCTGTATTGCCTCCTGAACTTGATTTTTCCGTATACCGTGCGAATTAATTCTGAAGTCATGGGCTCTGATGGTTCAACATCAATGGCAACTGTCTGTGGAGGTATGTTGTCGTGCTATGCTTGTCATATCCTTTTCTATTTTATTCTCAAATTCTTGTAAATTGTCATTTCACTTTTTTTTTCTTTTCCAATTTGTGTTGTTGGGCATAATTGTATTACCTTTTTTCCCCTTACCTAATGTAGGGAGCATGGCTTTAATGGATGCCGGCATCCCTTTGAGAGAACATGTTGCTGGTCTGTCAGTAGGCCTTGTGACTGAGGTTGATTCATCAACTGGCAATGTTGACCAGTACCGCATACTAACTGATATTTTGGTAAGCATTTATTTACAATATATTTTCCCATATACTGATTTCTATTCTTTATTAGTCTCAATGCAGCATGTCAATTGAATTATAATAGTCAAAGTGGAGTGTGTGAATGGACTATTCTTTTCCTTGGCCACTTCAAATCAATATTTTGTTCATGTTTAGGGTCTAGAAGATCATCTTGGGGACATGGATTTTAAAATAGCAGGAACACGAAACGGAATTACAGCAATTCAGTTGGATATTAAACCTGCTGGAATTCCTCTTGACATTATTTGTGAGTCATTGGAACCTGCATACAAAGGTCGGCTTCAAATACTTGAACATATGGAGCAAGAAATAAATTCAGCACGCTCTCAGGCTGGAAGAAATTCTCCTCGATTAGGTTGGCCTCGCACTTTATTTCATAATTATTACAAGTTGTCTTGTAGCATGCCAACTAATAATATTTTGGCTTGCAGTTACCTTAAAATATAGCAATGATGATCTACGCCGCTTGATTGGACCACTTGGTGCTTTGAAGACCAAAATTGAAGAAGAGACAGGTCTGTGTTAGCTTGACGAATCTTAATAAATATATTTTAATGCAAATAGTTACTTATAATGGTCGGTGACTTAGTAGATACCTAAATTACAAGTTGTTTAGTTACCTTGATTTTTTTTTTTAATTATCTAGATATGCTATGATTTTCTGCATCAACAATTGCTATATATATTTTCCCAGGTGCTCGGATGTCTGTGAGTGATGGAACATTAACTATAGTTGCTAAGAATCAATCTGTAATGGAAAAAGTGCAAGAAAAGGTATCGCACATTCTTTCACCATATTGTATAACAGATTTCTTGCATCTTATGCACAGTTGTTAAAAGCGAGCGCCTAGGGCGCCTAGGCGATGAATTTCCTAGAAGCGACCCTAGGTCGCTTTTCTCTCCTAGATAAATAAAGCAATGATTTTTTTTTTAAAGTTTTATCCCTTTACCATTTTATAGCAGATTTTTTAAAACTAGTAATATCTAATCATATCTTTTATTTTTTAAACAAGTTATGCATTCTAATCTATATAAACAACCTCTAACCCTATGCCTTTTTGGATTTGAAGTTTTATTATTTTTTACATTTTCAACTATTTTTTGGTTTTCAAGCATAAACAACTTGCTATTTGGATATTTTGGTGGTTTTTAATCATGGTGCTGCTGATAGTTGTTATTTTTTAGTGATTTTGGTGATTTTTCCCCATTTTTTTTATTTGCGCTTTTATTTTCTCAGGCCCACGCTTTTTTTGCGCTTCTCGCCTAGGCCACAGGCGGTACCAAAGCGCCTTGAGTGCGCTTTACGCCTTTGACAACTATGATCTTATGTCCCTCTTTTAAAGCCATAGGATTAGGAATTAGTTTGGAATAAAAGGTTTATTCCTATTTAAGATTCGTGACTGTAAAAAAAATAACTTGGAAAGCTAAAATGAGGTTGAATCAGGAACAACAGTGGAACACTACCATTTTATTTTGTGTAAAGAAAAATCATATGATATTATGTAGGCAAGATAGTGCCGCCATCATGATGAAATGGTTGCTTTCTATTTTATAAGAAGACAGGAAGCTAATGCTTGTAGTATAAAATCTTTCAAGTCCTTTATTCCAAGATAATGCAACTTTTGACTTTAGACATAATATCGTAGTCAACCAAGTATCACAAAATGCAAATGATTAAAGGCCATGTAGAGGTATTTTGTGGATCAAAATCAATGTGATAAATATCATGTAAATGTAATGCATACGATATGATAAATAAGTAATATTGAAACATGCTGCATTTGTTTTGGAACAGTCCAAAATGAAGGCTGTTGCATTTTTTTCTCTTTTAATCTATGGTTTGTTTCTATCATTAATCCTCAGGTTGATTTAATAATTGGGCGTGCAATTGAAGTAGGAGGTGTTTATAAAGGCATTGTAACATCAATAAAAGAGTACGGGGCTTTTGTGGAGTTCAATGGTGGCCAACATGGCCTCTTACATGTTTCTGAATTGTCACATGAACCGGTTAGTCGCATCTTCTAAATTGGAGGGTTTTTTTTCTGCCTGTTTGTTTCCGATCATCCAATCACTCAGTCTCAACATGATCTAGATTTCATCACCAATCTTTTGCCATGTAGTCGCAAATATTAGAGGTTGTGATATAGACTAGTTGGATTGACCAAAACACCTTTCGTTCAAAGTTTTTATATTTTAACATATATTAGTATATATTAGTTATATTAGTTAAGTGTCATGTGGTGGCGTTGATAGCCAAAAGACAAAGGGATACATGCACCGATCGGGTTTGTCCCGATTGCTAAGTGTTTTGTGCCTTATGTCCAAGGCTTGATACCAAAACCACATCGAGCCAGGGGTCTCACTGGAAGCAGCCTCTCTATTCTTAGGGGTAGAGGTAAGGCTGTCTACATCTTACCCTCCTCAGACCCTACCTTAGCTTTGCTATAGGTGGGATTAACTGAGTATGATGATGATGATGATGAGTTAAGTGTCAAATACTCAAATATGATGTAAAGTTTGATATGTTTCAATAATAGTTTAATATCATGAATAAGTTAAGACTTACAAGGCTTTATGAAAATGTAGTTTGGGAGACTTTCTACCCATTTCTTTTAAGCACCCAACATTGTATTACATATGCTTACACAATTACAACTTTTTATTAATCTAATTTCTTGAATAAATGAATTTTTGGATTAAGATGTATTTTGGGTTACTTTCGACCGACCCTTTTCTTTTAAGACTAATTTTATTTTCATCTGTCTGTTGGCGATAAAACATATAGCCTTTCACATGTATATGGATCGAATTTGCCATCTCAGATATAGATCTATTGATTATTTCACTTGTGAATTAAAATATGTTGACTTGTTGATGCAAAATTTCAGGTATCCAGAATTTCAGACGTGATTTCAGTAGGTCAGCAATTATCATTAATGTGTATTGGGCAGGATCTCCGTGGTAACATAAAACTTTCTCTAAAAGCTACTTTACCTCAAAAGACCAAAAAGTCCGATATAGCTGAAGGATTTCTAAACCTATCAAAACAAAGACCCGAGAGTCGCCCACCTGGCAAGGATTCGCTGTCTGAGCAAGAGGGCCCGAATTCTGTGGTCAAAGATTCACCAGAAGACGACAAAGACGTGAGTACTAAATCAAATCCATCTTATTCTTCGATGGCACCCATTGTGATTCGCAGTGCTGTGGAGTGTGACGAGGAGGAAAAATCAGCTGGTTTAAGCTCTAATTTAAAAAATAACAGCAACCCGAAACCACAACGAGTTTTAAAACCAAAATCTTCTCAAAAGCTCAAAACTTTAAAAACTTCAAGCAAGTCTGATCCTGGGTCGGTTTCGTCTAAAAAAGCCCGAATTGCAAAACCGCATTTACTTACAGAAAAAAGATTGAATTATGATGATGATAACGGGACAAGCTCAGATGAAGAAAAAAACGAGGATAAACCTAAAAACTCTATTCTTGATTATTTAAAAGATCAAGAATGTGAAGTTGCGGGTCCAATGGATGCAAAAAAGCTCAAACTTGGAACAAAAGTGACCGCAAAGATTCTTCAAGTACGGGCCCGCGGGTTGGTCTTAGATTTGGGTGGTGGAATCAATGGGATGTACAGGTTTGAGGTATGGCTCCTTACCATCTTATGCGTATTCAATTTCAATAGTTTGCCTTAGATTCAGTAAATGTAACAGATTCTTTTTTATATATTATCTTTTTGTAGAATGATGATGGTAAAGACGATTTTGAAGTAGGAAATGAGGTACAAGCACAATGTACAAGCTTTACCAGCAAGGGCATTCCTGTAATGTCTATCATACAAGATGAGTAGGGGACATGCTATCATCAACTGATTTTGAGCGTCCGTATTATTTAAGTTGGCTGGCTCATATCATTTTGAGATGGCACGAGGATCCATGATTGATCAAGACCAATGTCGTTATGGTTTCAGGCCTTTGAGTTATGTTACTTGTATTATGGATTTCTTTGGTGACTTGTATGGGTCAACACGAAACCTGGTTTTGTTCAGGTAGATCTTGAGACGAATACAGGTCGAAAAATTGAGAGGCGGATTGATTGATTGATTAGTCAACTAACTGTATGATGGGTTTTGAGTTGTCCAAATAAATCTAACTCGTTCAAGATAACCCGGCCCTGAAAGAAGTATAATGTTAAAAGACTTTGTAATGTTTGTTTTCGAAGTGATCTGAAACCATTAAATTCCTTGAGCATATGCATAGTGCAATGATCATTGTATGCTAAGTTGCAACATTTTTACTCTGCATTACTGAAACATAAATATTAACAATATTATGTGCACTAGATGCATAAGCTATCTTCAAGGGTGACAATTATCCATTTTTGGATAAATGAGTTGACATGGTAAAAGAAATTTGCAGGTGGGATTGTCTAAGTTAGATTTTAGAAAAGGTCAATCTGGATACTCTCAAGGTTATAAAAGCGAGCCAATCGTATTAGACCATGTGTAGTGGAGGGGGGAAATTTTAAGGCCCCCCTCTGTGATTAGTCCATGTGACAATTGAGTCAGCATGAGGCGTTAATTCAAAATGGGGTGTAATGGGAGGGGAAAAAAGGGGCGCTAATTTTATTAAAAAAAAAAAACAAACCAAAACCTGCCACGTCTCTCTCTCTCTCTCCATCTTCTTCTTCCTCCTCCCTCCATCTTCTTCTTCCTGCACCATAACACGTGGAGCAATATTAGCGGACATTCAAAAATCGTTCCAGCGCTATTATCATCACGCCATCAACCAATTCTGAAACATGGCGCCCCCTGTAGCAGTGTGGAGGGCATAAAACTTGCTAATTTGAAACGGTGTTTAAATAAATTAGCACAACTAGGACCATTGTTTGTTGTTGACTCCTACGAGTTGCTTAGACAACCGCATCGCCTCCCCCACCATCCACTTGCAGAACGAACGTCTAGATCAAAGTTGAGATGTAAAAACTAAAAATCTTTTTGAGTATCCTGATTTGCGCAGCCCACCCGTTTTGACAAGCTTATCTTGTCTCAATGATCTATAATTAGAACCGACGAATCGGTCTCAAAAGCTAAGAAATATAAGGGCAATGACAGCAAAGAATCTGCATGTAGAAGGGATCATAAGTTCATATACAACAATTAATCTCAACATGAATACTCCATTTACCTTAATAACTTTTACGATAATAACAGGTAGTGAAATACTGAAATAAATAAATAAATAATCTATATACCAGGAACCTGATAATTTACAGATTTTCATGTAACATCTCAATAATACATACCGCCTACATCTCAAAAAATAAATAAAATTCAATAAAGATGGCATTTTCCTGTTCCTGCACAAACTGCACACTCATCTGCATCTCCAGCTACATGACTTAAGCAATGTTTAATTCTGTCATCCACTACATCCTGTTACGAAAACATTAATAAAAGAAATTCAATTATAAAGCAGCTTATCCAAGATTAAATAAAATGATATAATTTTAAAAGCACAACAGAAATCCAATGAAAGAACAAAACTTTCAGCATGTGTTCCAACAACAAATAAGTTGAGGCTGTGTGTAATCAAGAAATATATTAATATAAAATCACATTGTCAATAGATTATTCTAAAGATAATTGTACCACAAGTTGTGGATGTAGTCCAAGAGGCGCAGTTATCATATATGACACACCCGGATGGTCTTTTGCAGCTTCAGCAGTTAACGAAGGTATGTCCTGCAAAAGCAAATGTCTATTGATCATTCTTTTTTGCTTTCAAACCGCTGATGAAAGTGGGTTCATTTGACAATAGGTCAAAACAGGTCACTCAAATGATACAATATGACAATAGGTCACTCCTCTGAAACTAGCGAACTTAAAACAGGTCCGTTTTGATCGTTAGCTGACCTGACCCCTCCCGCCAAGTGTGTCAGGCTTACATAATATTGTGTTTAGTACAATACCCTGGGTATTAAAAAGCGCGCCTCAGGGCTTTGCGCCTACCCATTTTCCCAAAAGCACAAAAAAAGCGCAGATTTTGTCTTTTTTCTCGTTGCTTTTGGCCTTGAGGCGCGCACCTCACGTACTCCATGTATTTTTATGCATAAAAATGTTGTACCTTGGTTTTTTTGGCTTGTACATATAGGTAAAATCATATATAAACCTTATTTATAGCTATATTTTGGGTAAATGAAGCTAAAACCTATTGGATATATATGAGATATATAAAAAAATTTATATAATTAGTGCGCGCTTCGGGTACGAAAAGCCCACGCTTTTTGCGCGTCGCGTGATGCGCTTAGACCTCGTCGGTTTTGTGCACCTAGCGCTTTTTAAAACCAAGACAATACCTGGTGCCAGTGTCGCCCTGGGAATAGGAAAAATGGGCTCACAATCACACGATTTGCACCTTTTTGAACACACGAACGAAATGCATCTCGTATTGATGGTTCTGCTAGCTCCTAATTACATTTAAAAAAAGAATTATAAATATTCATTGGTCTCATGTAAGCACACTACAATTAAAGCATTACATTTCAAAATAAAAAATAAAAAAATACCATATGAGCAGGCTCAACGATCGGGTACCCGGTTTTCTCTACAAACATCGCCACAAACTCATCTGCAAGCCATCAAATTACTTAAACATAATCAAATAAATTAATAACTAATTAGTCAAAATTATATAAAAATTACTAATTTTTGCTTACTTAGCATAAGATTGGATTCTTTTCGGCGCGACCCATGATCAACAATAATCACTCCATCAGTGCTTCTAATTCCATGACTCAACTGTCTAGCACCACCATTCCCATTGGTCAAACAACACGTTGACCGTAAACCCCTATGATTCCTTTTGGAATCAGGCAATCTTGCAAACCCTAGCATATTAATATTATTTCTAGGGTTTGAACCTTTTATAGCCTTGGTTGATACAAGGGTCTGATTCCCATGGTTCAGAAACAAACTGATAAAAAAATAATTACATAAATATTGTAAAGTTAACCAATAAGTGTAACTACAGATATCAAAGACTGGATTTTGGAGAATAAATTGAAGTGGTAAGGAATCAGAGATTAATATATAGTTAGTTATGCAGAATTGGAATACCTTTTGTTGTATACATGTGATGGGGCAGAGCAGTTCATCTGGAACAAGTGATTAGATTTGTTAATGGAATACAAGGAATGACTTATGCTTCGGTATCTTCAGCTGCTGTTAAGAAGAAAATTAGATTTTGTTATAACTAGCAAACCACATAGCCTAAAGTCATCTTAGAGCATAATCCTCCTAATAGGGAACTGAAATCACACAGATTAAAGAAGTAAACATTTTAGTTAAATCATAATCCGTTTCACCTGTTGGAGCTGAAACATAAACCAAAATTGATCTATTTCCAGTGTCAAATAAGGCATATTGTATTTTTCTTGAAATTTGTATTATCATGAGTTTTCCAAATAGATTGTCGGGTCAAATGATATTTCAAGAATTATGTATGTTACTTAAAATTGATTAAATCAAGATTTTCGGTTTAGAATCGATCTATGTTTTAGTATTGATCTCACCTTTTTTTAGGTAACCCCCTGATTTGATTTGATTTGATTTCATATGAAAATGTGTTATGTTGTTTCCTAAATATATTGATTTAAATCAATAGAACAATCAATACTTGTATGTAGATATATACATAATACATATACATGTTACCTACTACCACACAGATTATATGATTTTTTTTAACAGACAACTTACCCGAATAAAGACTATGGGCAGGGCTATAAATGATTACACAGCTTTATTAAAGTAGTAGATGAAACAAGCATCCATGACCGACCATTTGTAAAACAAACATACATCCGAATTTTTTTAACTGAAAACAACGTAGATGGAGATGAATATACTTACTTACTGGAGATGCAGCAGGTCTTGTACCAAAGATTCAGGGAGGCGTCGCTCGATCGATGATGAACGAAAACCTAAGCTTGTGATAAAGACAGAGATAGACAGAGAGTGGTGTTTAATTTTATTTATTTTTTTATAAAACTAACTTTAATTTCCGGACAAACAAAATTACATTAAGAAAACAGGCAGGCGGGCAACAAGCTACACCGTCACCCCTTCCTGAATAGCAAATCCTAATCTACTAAAAACGTATCCCTGACCACCCGAACCCGAGACACTACTATGAATAACCCGCTAGACCATGTCTGTTGCCAATGAGCTAAAGGTATCAAAAGCCAATGGTACAAAAAACGTGTTGGTTCTCCTCGCAGGCTTTAGCATGTTTTTCTACCTTATTTGCCTCGGATTTCCGCACCGCTTGCCCTGCTACGAAGCCACTATCCCTCAACCCAACTAGGGGAGATACACCCGTCAGGTCAACACAAGCATGCTTCCTCCCGGCCCACCCAAAGACAAGGAGATCTGCTGGTCGTAGGGTGGATCTCCCTTCGGTTGGATCCGAGAGGAAGTTCACAGGGGCCTCCTTTTATGCTGAGATCCCAGCTCGTCTTAAAATGTCCCACATAATGTCTCGAGCCCAATCATGCCGATATTTGAAACCAGGTAACTCCTTACAATGAATCACATGTTCCTCGTATTCATCCAGGCAGGCCTTACGAAAAATCGGACAGATTTCATCCTTTTGGTACATGGGGATCATCAGACGATATTTAAGAATGGTTCTGTATTCAATAGCGGACATGCTTAGGCCTAGACCTTCGATCGAGATAACAGTCAGGAATTATTGGGCGTGGGGGCTTTGCAAGCATTCAATAACTTCCATCTGACGGGGGGACAGACCAAAAACTTCCCCTAGGCTCTGAGTGATTTTGCCAAAAAGGGCATTCGCCAAAGTTTTCTGAGGCTTTGGGTGTCCTTGTTAGAAAAACCGCCAATATCAAAACCTGGGAGATAGTCATTTAGCTTTTCGGGGGTCTGCGCCGAAAACCCCGCTATTTCGTAGGATGTGGTCTTGAAGGTTCTAGGACTGAGCTCGCGACGCCACAAACGCATGCATACCGACATCCTTCGCCGAGAGGAGCCCTAATCCTCCCATACGCATCGGTAGAGACGCCATCCGCCACTGTAGGTCACCAAAAAAAGGTCCCCCACATACCACTATGTCTTCAATGGCTTCCCATAGACCCTTGTCAAAACATGACACTGCTTCATCCATAATGGGGGTTGGTAGGTCCGTAACCCAAAAAGCAACTTAGCAACCCCCATACAGGACCTGAGCAAGAGGAGTTCACTCTGGGGATCCCTAAGGCAGGGCAAGAGTTTCATAAGTTCAACGGCGCGCGATGCCCTTCGCCTTGCCAATTCATGGATAAAATAAGAGTCACGGCTAACGGCCCCTCCGAGGAGCTTCACCCCCTTTTCTGGCCAACCAATCCCACTGGGAAAAAGCCCGTCCCGAAGTTTCACCCCATTACAAGACGGCCAAAAAACTTCTGTTTTCTTAATATTAAGCTGAAGCCCCAAGGATAATGTCTAAGGCTTTAGCAACTTCGGTGGCATCACCAATAATCGTCACATCGTCCATGTAACACCCCAACCGATGGCGGAAACATCGGGATGTCACGTGTTGATGATTGTTCAGTAGCTCATGGTGAATAATAAATTTCATTAACTGATTTAAATAAGTTACATACAATTGTTCTAAGAATTTGTACATCAAATTGAATAAAACTATGCAAATATCTTCAAGCATCAATTCAAATCTTCAAGCAAGTAGAACCTGAAACATGTTAAGTTGAAAATGTTTTGGGTCAACAAAAGTTGGTGAGAATTACATAGGTTTTGATAATCGAATAAAATTGTTGTGCAATTCATGTGTCATAGCAATCTAGTCCATATGCGAAAACATACTAGAAGTAAATCGAGTGCATAATCAACCTTGTGACTGTTGAATTGTGGTACATCCCATACACTCATGGTTCACTCGTTTATATTGCAGTAACAAACACCCACGTAACCTTTGTAGGGGGCACGTATCCGGGTGGGATTGTCAGTCCAATAGATCTATCAATGTATACCGTTTGGCTGATGAATGTTTATGCTAGAATTGTGCTTACCCTAGTCATGTTCAAGACATAATGCAACATAGAAGTACACATAGACACATTGATGTTTGAATTGCATGAATAATGTTGTAACATGTTTCACCCCAAAAATGGTGATAAATAGAAAAGGGGCTATGTAAAACTCACCTTAGCAAAATGTTATATCTGTTGAAAAATTGGATAATGGTGTTGCCCAAATGTATCAAGTATCACCCTATAATGAGGTAATAAATATGTCTAAGTCTATCAAGTCAACAAATGTATAAGTTTCTAGGGCTTCGAATTTGGGGATAAATGCTCGTTTGATTTTAAAAATGTTTGATAATTGAGAGAATATTAGTAAATAAATAACCAAAAATCTTTTTATGAATTTTGAAGTTAAGATGGTCACAATAATGTATTTAAAGTGTAAAAATAATTTTTACAAAATTATTTTCTTTAAAATAGAATATTAATTCTATTTATAGCAAATAGTCAAAATTTAACTTTAATATTTAAAAATACTAAAATTAAAGAATTATTAGTTTAAAATTCATATTTCTGTTCTAAATATTCAGAAATAATTTGTATAAAATTTTGGTGCAAAAATACTAAAAATTGGATTTATTATGATTTAATTATGATTAAAACTAACAAAAATTGATTAAAAATATTAAATAACTGATTTTTCAGAAATAAAAATCATTTCTGAAAAGCTTAATGTTATAAAAACTTAAAATAATTTTCGTGGAAATTAATAAGATCGTTTTGATATTTTTATAGATTTTTATAAATAAAATAGAATAAACTTGATTTATTTATTATATATATTAAATAAATAAATTTTTGAAAACTAAAAATTGTAAGTTGAACTTTTACACCAGATTAATATAAGATAATTTTTGTAGAATTTATAAAAGGGTTTTAATAATTAAAAACGAATTTATAAGATTATATGTAATATATATAATTAAATGAGGTTTGTTTGTTTTAAAAATGAAAAAGGGAAAAAAAAACGCCACTGCCGGGACTCGAACCCGGGTGGCTCGGATGGAATGCAACAGACACAACCATCTGGTCTGGATCGATGGTTGTGTTTGTTTCTTGTTTATCAAATATAAATAACGTAAACAAAACTTAGTGTTCTTCCTCAAATTAACTTTCGTGCCCTAGATTTTGCAATAGGGCAATCCACACAACATTAACCCGATTAATCATAGGGTTTCTGTTGTGTGGGTGCCGATCAATGAAACCCATCAAAGAAATCGCACTTACAATTATATAATGATCTCGATTTGTCAGTCAACGTGAAAAGTCAATCACACGATCATATAACACAAACAGAGGATAATTGAGAATAATTGGGGATTGAGAAAGAGATAATGGCGAGTTGGGATGGTCCGGGAAGGCTTCAATTTATAGGGTAGTGGCTCGATTGTTCGATTGGCAAGTATTGACTTTGGTATTAAAATTGACGCGTCTCGAGCCAAATTTGGTATGAATTGATTGTGTAATGATGGTTGATAGGCCGGTAATCACGAATCAATGGTCAAACCATGGTTAATATGCGTTAATTGAGCCAAATTGATCTGGTCAAAGGTGTAAACTCTTGCCATATCTGCTGCTGCTGATCGCGAACAGCCAAGGAAGGAGAAAAGGAGAGAAGGGTGGCTTTTATATAAATTTAGTTGGTTTAAAACCAACTAAAGGGTATAGCTCAGGTGGTGATTACGTGTGTGTGTGTGAAGAGTGGTCCGGGTTCGATACCCAGCATAAGCAATCCACCCCTTTTTTTTTTTTTTAAATTGATGAAGGGGGGTTTGGGCCGAGATTTCCAGGTGGGCCGGATCTAAGGGTATGAATGTGACTTTGGACTTGGTTGGTGGGCTAATTCTGGATTGGGCTTAGGCAAATCTGGAAAGGGTATTGGGTGTGTTTTATTATTATGGTTATTATCATTATTATTATTATTATTATTATTATTATTATTATTATTATTATTATATATGTATATGCGTACAAGGTGAGTTAGAGGAAAAATATAAGGACTTAGGCATGAAGACGTATAGAAATTTGGGACAATTTTCGCGGTGTTACAGTCCAGGTACCACCCATGAAATGGGAGTTTACAATTTTCTTGTACCCGGAGAACCATAGGGTGTAAAGCAAGGGCGAAAAAGAGGGGACCTAAAGGGTCTCCCTGCCGAACCCCCGTAGTAGTCCCTATACTATCATTACCAACATACAACCTAACTGGCTGGGCAATGCGGTCGATCATATTAAACGCGTTCGAAAATTCCACCGTGAGCATAGCCAAAGACCCATCCGCATGGAATGAGCTTAAGAACTTGTTCGCGCTGTGAAGCACCGCCTCCGCCCCATTGGGATTTCCCACCCCAAATTGAAAGTCCCCAAGTTACTTAGCCATTTTCTTCCCAACCTTCCTCATAGCCACTTTAGAAACTAATATGCGCCAAATGGCCCCTACTGCAATGGGTCGAATCCCGTTATCAGGTTTCAATAAAGGGGTAAGGGGGCCGAAGAAATGAATTCAGCTAGAACCCTTGGGCACAAACCCCCTAGCAAAAGGTTGACGACTTCAGTAATAGCTGAAAGCAACCCCGTGGAAGTCACTAACCCTTCTCCAGTAAGAGCGTCTAGCAAATGTTGGGCTCTCAGACCATCCCTCCCACAAGAAGTCTCTTTATGGAAAGATCGAAGACATCCAAGCACACAATCCATATCCATAATAAAGGCGGGCATGACGTCAGAGTTTGCGGTCCAGGACGGAGGAGGCATCACCGGATGTTTGTCAATAAGGGTTTTCATGGTAGATTCCCCAAAAGGAGCAACCCCATTGGAACACAACACCTTGACGACAGCTGTGAAGTGACCGTCCCTAAATTTTCTTAGGCATTGTTTGACATTGGGGCTCTCTTCAGAAGGCTCAAACCCCCTTACATCCTATGTGAAGAAAACACCTTCCCCCGCACTATCGATAAATGTAGTGTACAAATCTTGATTGCTTGACCCTTTCCTACGTACAACCATCTTCTGCAGGAGACGTGTACCTAAACACCTCATCTTTGTTTGGCCCCAAACATTGCTATCAACTCACTTTTATTATTGATAATTTTTCGGTACAAAACAAAACAAAACAAAATAGATGGGTCTTTATTGTGGTCCTTGTTTTGGTGTCTTTGGTGTTTGGTGGTTGTTTAGTTTCTGCATAGCTTCTTGATGTGAGGTTCCATATTAATAAAAATTTTAGAGGGTGTTTGGGATTGAGTTGAAAAACAACTTATTTAGTTATTCGCTTCTTTAAAAAGCCAAAAAGTTGGTAGTTAAAAGAAAAGGATGGGTCTTTTATCTCCAATGAGAATCTAGTGGTTTTTGTGAGTAATCAAAACTAAAAGGCTATTGTTTAGATAATGGTACATGGTACTAGGGGCGGGACCCAACATGAAAAAAAAAGTTTGGGTCAACTAACACGTCCCGTTTAAAAAAATGGGTCATGTTTGAGTCGACTCATATTAAAAATGGGTCGGGTTTTGGTTGACACATATAAAAATGTGTTATTTTTGGTACACTATACTATTTACTTGTCACACTTATATACTCACCATTAAATGTGTTATTGATAACCCGCTTACAACCCAACAAATTGCTTATAGCTTGTGAACATGTATGAGTATGACTTATTTAAAAATATGGATTAAACGGGTCGTGTTCGGGTTGACCCGAATTTATGTGGGTTGGATTAGGGTTGAAATCTTTGACATGAATAATAATATGGGTCGGGTTTAGGTTTCACCCTCAACCTGCCAACCCATCCACCTGACATGATTGACACCCTTATATGGTACAAAGTTATATGGAGGGGTAAATAAGTAAAGTTGGATGGGGTGCTACCCGTAAAGGCTACGAATACCCCCTACGGTACTACCCCACAGCAAAACGGCTGTCGATGGCACCGGTAGTGGGGATGTGGTGGAAACACGGGTCTTTGACCTCCATAGCGAAAGGGTTACTTTTAGCTTTTGAATGTGTTTAAGATAATAGATTTCAAGAAGATTAATATGAGATTTGACTAATAAACTAGTTGGATGCTACGTTGCGCAACTTCTAAGTATGTTTATTAGCTACTTTGGAATAGGCTTATTGTTATTAAAAGCTTTTCCAATGGCACATGGATACAAGAGCGCCTTAACCACCCTGATGGAATCACTTCACTTGCAATCCAGTGCGACGATGTTAGTTCCAATGGTGTCGTGCTTGTAACCAATTCTGCATGGAAATCTGCACAAAGATTACAATAAAAACACATCAACATTTATATCACATCTCATGATTAAGCAAAACTTCAAAAGCCCATCTTTTATCCCCAAAGAAAGAACGCTTAGGATCACCACATAAAGCTTTTTGTTTGACATCATTCAAAAATAGAATATTAAAACAGGTGCAGCAGTCGGCACAAACTAAAGGAGAAACATATTCGGCCCAGACTAACAGCCAGCACTATTCAATCGGGTTATTTCACCCACTTACCGACTATATTTTTGTATGGTCTATAATTCTACGGAAGCGAGACTCATTATATTTTCATATGCAAAAAGAATCAGCTCAATCCGAGCTTCCTAGAATTAGTTATGATGTTCGCAAGATCAGCTCAGAAGTTGAAACACTTCCAAACAAGATGGTAAACCTAAAGCTTGAATGGTGTGAATATTCATAACAGATTTTTGTTTAAAAAAATGTTATTGAGTTGTGGGAAGTCTATACCGGGGAAACAAAAACAAAGTCGTGGGCTTTTTGTGGGTTAGACGGACAATATTGATGGTACAGAAGACCAGATATATATGATCACGGTTGTTGCTGAATAGCTCAAATTTGGTATAAATTCGAGTTCGTCTATATTTAGACGCAATTTTGGTATACTTTTTTCGTGTAGTTTTTAGTTTGTCTATCTTTCGGCGTAAATTTGGTGTTGGTTTTCGTGCTTTATTTCGTATGTTTCGAACGTATGACTCGGGTCACATATTATACATTTACATATTATACATTTAATTAGTCTAAGTTAAATCGCGTTGTCTCAATGCACTGCCGGTAAAAAAGTAGTTATTAAATAAACTTAAAAAGCCCGGTCAAGTGATCTGCTATTTAACCGTAAGCCTGTAATAGTATCATAAAACGCGGCCTGGTATGGGGTAAACGAGTCCGTTCTAATCTCATTTCTTTAAAACGTAATGGTTTTGGTTCCTTGTAAAAGAATAGAGATAAAATTACAAAAATCAACCTTTATGCTTCATCAAAATTGAAGGTTTCAACCTTTATGTTTAATTTGCACGGATATCAACCTTTTAATATAGTTTTTCATGCATGTTTCAACCTTTAGCGTTAACTCAGTTAAGTTTTATCGTTAACTCCCCCCACATGCAAGTCATGTGAGGGTATTTTGGTCTTTGTAATACATTCCTTAATAATAATAATAATAATAATAATAATAATTTATGATACTGTGGGCCCCACCCCTTCCCTTCCTTGTTTCCCCTCACTTTTGGCAATCAGCCGACAACCATCACCTGTGCACCACCATCACACTATGAACCTCCACCATTTACCTACAACAACTGGTCCCAAAATCGTTACACATCATCACCACCCGTTTTAGAAAATGGGACAACGCCACTGGTATATTTGGGACACCCTTAGGATATTTGGTAGATTCAAAACCAAATAAGGTTTCAAGCGTAAAAATTATACACGCACACTCCAATCAGATCCAATTGGATACAAGACAGCTACAATGTCAGACGCACATTTATCCCTATACTGTTATAGAATATAGGATCTAACCTACTGGTGTGACAACCGTCACCTGCGTTTTTCTTCAAGTTGTCAATTCTAGTCCTTGTACTTTCTATCATTTTTTGAATTTATTAAAAGTTTGAATTTATGATAATCATTGAATTTTTCTTTTAATTGTGTTTACCATTTTAATTAGAAATGTAATATGTCTTAAGGCTAATTAAGTTATGAACATAAAAATAAAGAATGTAAATGCTCCTATTCATGAGCCATTAGTTCACCCTCATAAGTTTCATTATACCTTGCTTATTTCATTTGTTATAAAATGGAAGAAATATTAGTTGAAACGATAGGTGTTCCTCATTCTAAAATCGATGTTCATACATTTTTATTCATCTTGACTTTGCTATATTTCTGAGAGCATGTGTCTAAGAAGCATCCCTTCAATTAAATCAAGATGTATCGTAATACCTTCTTCAATTCTCACTTCGTGATACTCCAAACAAAAATCAAAGGCTATCAATTATCAATGACGTTGACATTTGAGTGTGTGTTTGTAGAGCTTGGAACTTCCATCTACGAATTCAACCTCAATTCTAATCTGATTTTGGTAATTCTGAGTCTAATTTTATTTATTTCTTATCTACTACAAAATCCCTCTATCAATTTTTTGATAAAGGGAAATTGATTCTCAATGTGACAAATCAAGTTCTATGGTTCATACAATAAGTTTGGGACTTTAGGGCTTTTAAACCTATTCTAGAACTAGCCTTTAGACATTGTAACTCATATTATTTAGTGACTCTATTGTTGATTTGGCCTTAGTCATGCTTGTGATAAGATTTTTGGAAATTAATTCATGTTTTATACTAAATTAAGCTATATTTATTCTATAAAATTCAAGTGGTAATTCTATAACTAAAATATTGTTATATATTCGAAATTCTATAAATTTTGGTTAATATTGTTATTTGAGTACTTTATACATAATCTATATCATACTTATGTATGTATATATTTTATACACCTCATGTAATATATATATACATACATATATATACATATATATATATACACGTGCGTCTAGACTTTTGATAGTTATTTAATTTACAAAACAATAATATAGTCTTACACGCATTTTTTATTCATTTTCTCATATTCACTATTCTAATTATATATAAACTAGTAGGGTGCCCGCGCGTTGCGGCGGGGTGACATATATTGAAGCACATAGTGTCGGAAACCTACGCAATGCAGCTGTGACGATAATGTAGTACCCGATACTCATTTTGTGCTAGTTTGCAACCCTCTCATGGTATATTATATTGTATTTATATTGGTAATCTAAATCAAGAGGTGTGTATATCAAAAATATACTTTGATACTAACAAACCAGTTATCAAACCCATTACCACGAAAGAGTATATACATGAAACTGAACTTTTTCCTTTGAGTGGTTCTATATGAAACCAACCATCCAAAACAACAAAGAGAACCTGATCCACTAAATCATTAAAAACATTTTAAGCTAGTTGCACGAACTCACAAAAATAATACATTTTTCTTATGTGGTTAAATGAAGAAACCCTTTTGGCAAATTTCGTGTCTATAAATCTTTAACTTCATAAAGAAAGTAAAATCCATTTTCTGTGAACTCCATGCAATTTTCTCCATCTCTAGTTGGGTTAGTAACACCATGCTTCCAAAAGATACGTAAACAACTAAGTTTGAATACTTGGTTTTAAACCATTTGGTGCAGTCATCATCAAATGGTCTCCATTGACTTGCACCACAACCTTTGTGATTCGCTTTGCTTAGGCACATTAATGTAAACATCATTACCATTTTAAATGGGTTGTTTGTATAATGATTTAAAAACAGGTTAAGTCACACATTCGTGTCCTATTTTTTATAAACATGTAGTGCATGAAATATGATTACAAAAGGTATTTGTTACAACAATAATCTTTTGTTTTTTTAACTAAGTGGCATAGGTGTTAGATATACACTTTGGACAACTTTCAACCCATTTAACAATTTTAATCTTTTTTAGGTAAATATTTCGGTCGCACCAAGTGACCATTTAAGGATAAACCATAACTTAAATCAACTTACTCAAATGTATATCGTTAAAAAAACAATACTTTTTTTCTTAGTTTAGATATTCATTCTTTTCACAAAACTTCAAATTTGGGGTATTTAGAAAAGCTCGGGGCAAAGAGTATTACAACTAAAGTGTAATAAGTAAAAATAACATAAACTTTCATTTGACTTGATTCATACCTTATTAGGGTTCACAAAGTAGTCGTACAACCTATTTTATTCCCATAAAATTGTCTTGTTCTTGGTACAGTGACCACATAAAAAAAAAACTTGTAACTAACACGATTAAGGCCTTATCGTATAATAAATCAATAACAAGTGCATAAAACTTCTAAACTTCTCACTCTCACCAGAAAGTTTCGTCTTTTTGCAAGATCCGAATCCCAAACACGGCCATACATGTCATCCAGGTACCCATTATAACATGTACAAGAAGAACATTCTTCATGAAAATTATGTGCAAATCCTCCCCTTCCAAACTCCAATATCCATGAACCAAGTAAAGCAATAAACCTTGATCGATGAAAACATATGTACCACTAAGTTATATGAGTGAAATTTAAATAAAACAAGTAAAAAACTATATGAATTACAATAAATTAAAGATTAAGAAAAAAAACATACCTGATTGATTGATTATACTTTGTATAGAGAACAAACTTTTATTAAAGAAAAAAACAGAGAGTAAGAATCAATGGAGTACCAAATGTTATTGCTTTACTTGGTTTATATAGTGATATATTTGCTTGAGTTAAAAGCAATAATGAGTGGTTTAATTTAAATAATTGAGAGTTAGAAGCAATAAAAGGGTGGTGACTCTTTGGCTTTCATATGATTTTTGTAACTCTTAATACTTTTGATTTCTTTCTTATTCGTTAATAATTAGTTAGATTTACATTAAACTCTAAAGTTTAACTCTATTACATAATCAACTTAAATATTCATGTAGAATGACAATTTTACCCTTTTACTAACTTCATTAAGTTGTTGTACCATAAGCATAAGATGTAGTATTTACTTAAATTTTGTTGGTATCCTTACAGTATAGATATTTATTTGCATCGCATTGTATGAGTTGTGATATTTATTTATTCAAATATTTAATTTGACACTTTCATACTCATACTATTGGTTGATGTTTAATGCTTTAGATATATTTTACATACACATAAACTATATATTACATTTTATTTTGTTATATTCTAATTCAATGTCTAATTCTAGACAACTTCATTTATTATATTATAATAAATACTCATTTGATTATATTTTAATCAAATATATAACCTATACATATATGTTTATATATATTTATTCCATGATAAATATGATGTAAACATATCAAATTTTATTTGATCGAATCATTATTTACTCTTACCATTTTTATATAAATACGAATTGGAATATATATTTTTCTTACGTTATACTATCTAGACATTTTAGAGTCCTAAACTAAATCCCTAAACATATATGAACCTAGAAATCTCCAAGTCATTCTAGATTTTATTCTATTATTTATACATATAATATTGATTTTGTTAAGGTAATTTTTGGAGTTACCCAAACCACTACAACTTGTGCTAGTCGTACTTATTATTCTTCACAACAAGTGAGTATATCTTTCCCCGTTTTCAATTTACTGTTTGGGGCTACTCATGTACCTTATGTGAAATTGCTATTTCTTTTCATTAAGTGCAATTCTGATGTGTGTTTGCTTTGTGTTACTTTGTGTATCTATGACTTGTCAAAATCATTAACCATTGCGGCCTAGCATTTCAATTAATAGTATCATGGTATATACCCCTTGCGACTCTGTTGAGAGACCTTGGTCATTGCTATGTGTTTCATTAATACTGTTAATAGCGCATACTATATATAAATTTCATTCCACTTTCATAGGGCTGATTTTGACCCGGATACTGTTTATTACATAACTGCAAACAATGTACAACACATGAATTGCAAATATTTATTACTATATGTATTCAAAACAGGGTATACTCACTAATACATTTTTGTATTGACAAAATTGTTTTCGTACATGTATCAGGTTATTTGAGATGCATTCGTTAAGCTATCGGATTCATATTTAGATTTTGATTCATTGTATTTCAGTTTAGGTGACATTTAGAATCGTTGTATTTCATTTCAATGTAATAAACTATTTAATCAATGTATCAATATTTACACTTTTAGTCCATGAGCTATTGAACAATCGTCACTACGTGACACCTCGATGTTTCCACCATCGGTTGGGGTGTTACAACTGGCCACTATGAACATTATCCGGTCATCGATGTTGGTTTCAGATTGGTATATAATTGGGTGACTAACCCATCACCATAATCAACTCCCATCCCTCTCTGTACCGATCTCATAATCCGGTGAGAATTCCGGTATCATTGCTCCTTTTCTTCGTTTTACGACAGAGGTTTGTTCAAACGGTGGGTTGTTGTTTTGCCAGATGTTTGTAGATGAACAAAAAAGATGGAGGTGGCATGGGTGGGAGGTGGGAGGAAGTTGGCGGTGGTTTCGGAGGTCGGCAGAGTGTCGATGAAGCTTTTGGAGTGGGAAAGATGGAGAGGGTAAGTGGGGTGGGGTGTTTTATGTTTAAAAGAAAAAGTGGGCCCCACTCAAATTTGTGAAACTCCAATTATATTTTTTGTATTTTAGTGAAAAATAAATAAATATTAAGGAATGTATTAAAAAGACCAAAATACCCTCACATGACTTGCATGTGAGGGGAGTTAACAATAGAACTTAAATGGGTTAGTGTTAAAGGTTGAAACCTACATGAAAAATCATAGTAAAAGGTTGATATTTGTTAAAATAAAATATGAAGGTTAGACCACCCGTAGTGGGGCGTGAGTTTTCAACATTTGGCAAAAATAGCGCCCCCAACACCGAAACAGGGGGGCGCTATTTGTGTTTTTTTGGCGAAGGCGTTATTTAAATAACGCTAGGTGATCATTTTCTGGCCCAATCATATACCCCCACGTGGACGTTTGGAACGGTAATATTACCGTTGAAATTTATTTTCAAACGGCTAATTTTTTTTTTTTGTTATTATATATACAACACACATATATTAACATACAAACACATATATAACACATATATATTAACATACATACCAAATATACCTTCCAAAAAAATATTCAAACACATACATACCAATATTTGAAGAAAATGGGTTCCCCCGCGTCATCATCTAATGCGAGAGAATATTATAGAGAGTTTCTAGGCGACGAGGGTTATTCCACAGACGAAGAGTTGGAGCACGATGCCATTACGAGTGCGCTAGCGCTTTCGGCGCGGTATCTTGAAGAAACTAGTACGCCTACACCTCCAAAACAAACTAGGCAATACTACGAACGAGATCGTTTATCGGCAAATGCTCGTTTGATGAAGGATTACTTTGATGAAAACCCGACTTACCCCGACCCAAAGATATTTAGGCGTCGTTTCCGGATGAGCAAACGTTTATTTCTACGTATATCCGAAGATCTTGAAAACGCGTTTCCGTACTTTAAACAAAAAGCGGATGCTAGGGGGATGATGGGATTCACGTCTATTCAAAAGTGTACCTCGGCACTGCGTATACTCGCATACGGCAACACGACGGATATCAACGACGAGTATTTAAAAATGGCCGAGAAAACAACACGCGATTCTTTGGAGTATTTTTGCCAAGGTATTTATTTTATATATGTTTGTATTTATTTTATATATGTTTGTATTTATTTGTTTTAGGAATAATAAAGTTGTACGGAGCCCGTTATCTTAGAAGGCCCACTTGGTACGACTTACAAAAAATTTACGAGGTGCATACGGCTGAACATGGGTTACCAGGAATGCTGGGTAGCCTTGATTGTCGTCACTGGCGGTGGTATAATTGCCCAACCGCTTGGCGAGGTCAACACACGCGTGGTGACCAAAAAGGACCATCGATTATTCTTCAAGCGGTGGCTTCAGCCGATCTTTGGGTTTGGTCGGCCTATTTTGGTGTTGCGGGTTCATGCAACGACTTAAACGTTTTTGAGCAGTCGCCTATTATAGAGGATTTCGTTTCTGGCAGGGCAGCGAAGGCGTGCTTTTACGCTAATGGAAACTACTACCCACACGGATACTATTTGGCTGACGGAATATATCCGAGGTATAGCATTATCGTTAAGACGTTTAGTAACCCGTACGACGAAAAAAGGGCACACTTTAAAAAGGTCCAAGAGGCGGCGCGAAAGGACATAGAGAGGTGTTTTGGGGTTCTTCAACAGCGTTGGCATTACATAAGAAACCCTGCTCGTGCATGGACCACAGACAAGCTGCGAGATGCTATGTATGCATGTATAATCATGCATAATATGATATTAGAAGATGAAGGTAAAGCGATATGCCAAAATTACGTACCGGAAGCCGTTCAGGATCTACCGCAAGCTAATGTGCAAGAAAGAGTGCTCAACGCACATGAACTTCGCGACCATGAAGTACATGACGCGTTAGCTGCGGATTTGGTCCAACAAGCGTGGTCGGTTCGGTATATTCCAAACCCAGGAGGAAACGAAGAAGAAGAAGAAGAAGAAGAAGAAGAAGAAGAAGAAGAAGAGGACGAAGACGAATATGAAGAATCCGAAGATGAAAATTAATATTAGTTGTAATTTTTTTTTAATATTACTTGTAATTTTTTTTAATATTAGTTGTGTTTTTATTATTATTTGTAATTTTTTTATATTTATTTGCATTTTATTTTAATTATATTGAATTAAAAGATTAAAAAAAAAATAAAAAAATCAACCAATCACAAACAGGGGCTTTATAAATAAAGCCCCACCACTACACCCCTTTTTCAGTTTCTCTCTCCACACTGACTCAGCAGCCACATGGACCAATCACATTCAGGGGCTTTATAAATATAAAGCCCCACTACACATGGTTTTAAAACCTATAATTTTAATGAAACATAAAGGTTTATTTATGTAGTTTTGTCAAGAATAAAAGGAGATGATGCATTGATGCTTGACATGAAAGTTGCAATGTTGCATGAAGCATCTAATGACAAAGGGTAGTATGTTGCCCTCAAAGGTAGCAACCTCCCAACTATACTTTTAAAATTTCAATACAAATCATGCATTTATTCCTAAGCGATCTTAGTTGCATTCTTAAAGCAACATCTCACTTTTGACTTTATTTACTTTATATTTTTTCTCAATATAATTCCATTATTTTTATTTTGAAAAGTTCAAATCCAAAGTGATCTCTTGCCCATATTCCAATGTTTTGGGATCCTTTTCCTTTTGTTTTGTTGTTAAGAAAGTGGCAGGAGATTTAAATTATTATATTTAAGATTTTATCAGGATATTAAATAGGTATAAGTATAAGTCACTTCCTAGTGAGAAATTTTCTACAAAATAAAAAATATGTTTCTTGGGGGAAATTATTACGTTTTAAACAATCTATTGGGGCTAAAAACTATATAACACAATTTGTTAGTAGGAAGTTAGAAATAAATATATATATGGGATGGATAAAATGGAAACCCTCTAAAACGGAAAAACCCTAGAAAACTCTTACTTCTCGGACTTTTTTTTTTTTGAAAGTTTTTACATATGTAATATACATGTTTTTTAGAGTTTTGGGTCAAAAAAATGAAAAAAGCGCCGAGTGGTTTTTTTTTTTTTTTTTTTAAATAAATAAGGTTTGCAGGGTAACATACGTTAGGGCATTATTAGACATATGTTATTTATTTTTTAAAAAAAAAACCACTTGGCGCTTTTTTCATTTTTTTGGCTCAAAACTCTTAAAAACATGTATATAACATATGTAAAAATTTTCAAAAAAAAAAAGCTCGTGAAGTAGGAGTTTTCTAGGGTTTTTGCGTTTCAGAAGGTTTTCTCCATATACTTATACTATATATATATATATTATAGTTAAGTATGTTTAACATACATAATTCTAAAATGTATAATATTACATAATTCACAAAAAAAAAAAAAAAAAAAAAATCAAATTGTAAACTTCGTAATCTCATTCCATTAGAATGATTTTATAAATTTGCATCATAAATTTTCAAAATAAAAAATTAAAGTTTTACATCAACCACCAAATGACAGGATTTACCCTAAATATTTAATCTCCAAGACATCTTCATGTGCATCAGACAGAAAATTTAGCTTTCGCCAAACACGAGTATGACTTACTGGCTTAGCTAAGGGGTTGTTTGGTAAGCCTTTTAATGAGGCTCTGAACTATTCAGCGCATGGTTCAGTATTTAGCGCGTTTGTTTTAGCTTCTGAATTAAATGGTTAAAGCTGAATCATTAAGACTTGAGATGTAGCCGAACCATTAAGTACTGAACTATTAAGCACTGAACTAGGCTAAACCTTAATGAGACCCTCATACCAATGTGGGACAAGAAAGCTAACCATTAAGAGGTCAAACTTAATAATTCAGCACTTAACCATTCAGACCTCTTAATAATTCATCACTTAATTAACCAAACATCCCCTTAATCACATATATAACACCTATGATTAAATTGAATAAAAAGCAATCATAAGTATTCAAACAACTTTAAAATGCATAATGATTCATAAACATACCTTCCTAGTTGATTGTTTGACCCCTTTGAAAGAAACAAGCGAATAGTCTTATCTCTCATAAATATATTTTGTCATCTATCACTAGAGGAGATAAGTGCTTTGTATTAGCAACCTCATCATAACATCTGAAATAAAAACATATCTAACACGCCTCTAAATTGTTATTTAAAACTATCTGTTTCGTGTAAATACTTTGGGTGTAGTTTCGACTAGTGTCTTATTAGTTTGGTAACCTTGTAATACCTTTGGGTGTAGTTTCGTGTACATACTTTGGGTGAATGAAATGAATGCAGTTTTCCGATAAAAAAAAATAAAACTATCTGTTTAAATTTGCGTAAACGATAGTTTATTTATTGATTTGCACAATGGGTTTGTATGAGGTGTGATTAGTGCTGCAAACGAACCAAACAAACACGAACAATGCCTTGTTCGTGTTCGTTTGTTAAGAAAAATATGTTTTCATGAACAGTTCATGAATGCTTACTGAACGAGATTTTATGTTCATGTTTGTTTGTTAATTTTGTTCATGAACATTCATGAACACAAATTGACATTAATGAACACAAACAGGTTTGCATGAATACAAAGTGTTTATGAACAGAAACAAACACAAAGAGACATATATTAGCTTCCAAATAATATCGAATTCACATATATTAAGAAATTAACTAGATCCACCCAAAATATAACCTAATTATACAAGCATACTTAAATTAATAAACTAGTGTCTAAAAAAACTAAACTCGCATCTTAAACTTGAAGTCTTCATTAATTTGTTATTTAAACTTAAACTCTTTATTAATTATTTATTTAATGATTATACTAAAAGTAAGGTTTGTTAATATTGTATAGCTATATATTTACCTCACATAAATTATTTATTTATTTGGGTAAAATAATAAAAATTAAAGAATGTAAAAAATATTATAAAAATTAAAACCCTATTAAACTATCGAACATAAATGAACTTAAACGAACATGTTACCGAACGTTCACGAACATAAACGAACACGTTACCGAATGTTCGCGAACATAAACGAACGAACATGACCTTTGTTCATGTTCGTTCGTTTAACTAAACGAACAATTTTTTTTCGTGCTTGTTCATTTATTAAACGAACGAACACAAACGAACTTTCCGCCGAACGATTCGTGAACTGTTTACTGAAAGTTCAGTTCGTTTGCAGCCCTAGGTGTGACGCGATCTAATCCTCACACAAATTTTGTGTAACTTTATCTTATTAACAAGTTATGTTTATAAAATAACACGATATAATGATTTAATGATGGAGTAATAACATTTGAATATATAAAAGCTGTTAAAAACAAATAAATATAAATATTCGGTTTGAGAGAGAAAAATAAAAGATTAAGTTATCCTATATAGTGTAATAAAAATAAGAAGAGTGAGAATGATACAAAAATGCAATAGATCACGAAATATAACACAATGAGTCACAAAATATAAACAACACCAATAAATATAAGACAATGCCAAGGAAAAAAGATACAATGAATCACAAAAACGACACAATGACAAAAATAAAGAAGACATAATGTAACATAAAAGATACATTGATATAATACAAATTCTAAAAACTACATGCTAAAAATCCCAACAATCAAAACACTAAAACTAAGATCGTATGCTTTGATAAATGAGTTCAATTTTACTTTGTTTAATACCTTTTTTCTTAATTTTTTTAACTATGTATTTGATTTTAATCTAGAAGAGTATATTATACTTTAATCACAGTCCAATACAGTAGTTTTAAAGGTTATAATTTAATCAAACAATTATACCGAAAAGTACCCCTGACATACCACCCCTTAACAACCCCCCGAGGCTTTGTTCTTTTTTTATTTATTTTATTTTTTTGACCGGCTTTTTTATTTATTTATCCAACTTAAACCCGATATCGGATCCGGGTCACGAACCCATGACCCATCAGCTTCCATTAATGGCGTCTGGTGGTCTGAGAGAGAGTTAGGTCTACTCATCATTGACTCCATTATTCACAAGCCTCTTGCTGATCTCGTTTTACGCCGCCATTAGTGCAACTTTTCACGGATTTCAACCCTTGCAAATTGTACTACTGGATCTCGTAATGGTTAGAGAAGACGTTATTGACTGATTTCAGAATTCGAATTGAATTGAATTGAATTGAATTGAATTGTTGTTGTTCGATGAAGAGAAAGCTTATTTCTCCTCCTAAGTTACTGTTACGGAATAATAATAATAATAATAATAATAAATGGAAGACGAAGATATTTGCTCTTCTTCTTGTAGGTTTTTTGTTTCTCCACGTTTTTGTTAATGGAGGCACAGTACAGTCGGATTGGTGTCTCTTCTTCTTCTTCTTCGATGTTTCGAACGCCTGTTGTTCAGAAACCTAAGATTGCGTTGTTGTTTCTAGCCAGAAATCGGCTTCCGTTAGACCTTGTTTGGGATCAATTCTTTCAGGTAACTAACTAACGCAATTCTGTTTTCAATTGTGTTGTTGGATCTTTAGGTGTGTGCACTGTTCCTTTATTCGGTTATCGGTTATTCTATTTTATTAACTATTCCGTTTTCGGTTAATCGGTTCGATTATTCAGTTAATTTGCCGGTTCGGTTAATAGCCAAAATTTAACTTTGACTAATTTTTTTTTTTAATTATAAATAGATGAAATATATAAATACATGGTGTAAAACATGAAATACGTTAAATGAAGGTAAGAAAGATAGAAATGTACAGAAATTTGAAGGTTGTTAATTTCGGTTAACCAAGGGTTAAAAAAAACCGATAACTGCTTTCTGGTTAATTCGGTTTTTGGTTAATCGTTTTTCGGTTAATTTCGGTTTGGTTAGTCGTATATAGACACCTCACCGTACACAGTCTATATACGACTCGAATATTTGTCTACAACTTGTATAGTTCACGCAAAAAAAGGATATACTAGTCGTGGATGCGCTATACGACTCATATATTACCTGAAGCTATTGATATACAAGTCATATATTGCTATATGACTCGTATATGTGTCAGGGTGTCAAAAGATCCATCAAGGGTGTGCTATTATGCTGAGCCTAAAAAAATGTATATAGTTGACTCTACTAAAGTCTAATGAATGTTTCTGTTTTTTGATTTGGGAACTTTACTATTTTAGGATAAATATTTGTTGACTCTGTTTACAATTGCTGCTGTAGGAAATGTAGGATTTCTATTTTTAGAATATTAATGGCAAATTTTGTCCTAATTGGATCAAATTCAGATTATGCACACCCATGGAAATTGCCTAGGATAAATTAAATGATGTATTTATCCTTTAAGTTTTTTATATAACTTTTTTTTATGAGTATTCAGGGGAGCTATTGGGGCTTGAGATATAATCACACAAATGCTAGTTATGAAAGAAAGTTCTAGACTTGCAAGATCTAGTTGTGTGTGTAAGATGGTTCCTATCTTGGTTTAAAAAGCGCTAGGCGCACAAAAGCGACGAGGTCTAAGCACATCGCGCGAAGCGCAAAGCGCAAAAAGCGTGGGATTTTCGTACCCGAAGCGCACACTAATTATATAAATTTTTTATATATCCCATATATATTCCATGAGTTTTTAGCTTCATTTACCCAAAATATAGCTATAAATAAGGTTTTTATGTGATTTTACCTATATGTACAAGCCAAAAACACCAAGGTACAACATTTTTATGCATAAAAAATGCCCAGAATACGTAAGGCGCGCGCCTCAGGCAGAAAAGCGCCTGAAATTTGACAAAAAAGCGCCTGAGGCGCGCGCCTTTGGGAAAAAGGATAGGCGCAAAGCCCTGAGGCGCCCTAGGCTACGCCTTGATGCGCCTTGCGCCTAGGCGCGCTTTTTAAAACCCAGGTTCCTATGTGTCATGACACAAGTCTTTTACTATGTTGTCATTAAGATTTGGCTAAGTATACACAAATACTCTTGGTAATGTCATATAATTGAAGATAATTTTCTAACATTAAAGATGAATTTCTTATTTTGCAGGGAGAGAATGAAAATCGCTTTTCAATATATGTTCATTCTAGGCCCGGTTTCCTTTTTAACAGGCTGACAACAAGATCTAGACATTTTTTGGACCGTCAAGTTAATAATAGCATACAGGTTAGTCATTTCTTTTCCCAGAATATAATGCTGGAGCTTCTTGTTTTCACATTTTGACGATTCATTTGCGTCTCTAGGCTAATTTTAGGGAGTTAAGGTTCCATGGACTTCAAAGCATAGTTATCAAAGGCGCTAGGCGCCCTCAAGGCGCATAGTGTGCTTGGTTTAAAAAATAGCGCCTCGGTAGCGCTTAAAGCTCTTGAGGCGCGAGGCTCAATAGAAATCGCTTTTTTTGTCGAGAAGCCCTGGGATACATGAAGCTTTTGGGGCGGCGCTTTAAGCCTGGCGCTTGAGGCGGCGCTTCAGTAGCGCCTCAGCCCAAAAACCATTTTTTGCCTATTCTATTTAGCCCAACAAGTGAAGTTCTACGTTGATTCGTAATATGGATTGTTCTATCTTGATTATCGATTGTTATACCAAATTTTTCAACCCCAAATTACTTGCCAATTTATTTGTTGATTCGTATCAGCTCGACCCCAGCCAGGGGCTCTGCCCCTTGGACCTTGCCAGGGGCTGCCGCCCTTTGGACCCTGCTCCCGCGGAGTTGCCCTCGGCCCCCGCCAAGGGGGCAACCCCCCGAGTTGTTTTGGGTTGCTCTGTGTTGCTTTTCAAGTATTGATTGTTATATCACAAGCATTGGATAATTGGTATAAATCATATTATAATGATTTTCAAAGATATATTAAGCTGTAGTGACTAGGGAATTAGTTCAAAATTCAAACTCGTTCCTATATTTGATGTTTCTTTTTTTTTTCTTCTTTAATGTTAAGTTACTTAATGTTGTCTTCATCTTTATGGGTGTTTTGAATTTAGATGACTATGTGTTTGGTCATTCTTATGTTTTGAATGCTTTTTAAGTGTTAAAGGGTGTTTTATAATAATGTTTTTGTGTTTATGTTTGATTAGAAAGTAGAATATGTCATACTGACATATATAAATATTTTTTTAATATTAAGTGCATCGCATACGTGAAGCTCTCGCCTCGCGCTTTAAGCCCCACGCTTTGGATTTTGGAACCAAAACGCCTCGGAGCGCCTCGCGCTTTTTTAAACCAAGATAGTGTGTACAACTTTTACCATAACCATATTTTACATATTTACCTTATACATCACAAAACTCTAACAAACTATACTCTCTACTATTTTTACTATTCCCGTATTTTACATATTGTTGTTAATCAATTTTGTAGATTTGTATTTTATATGTTAAAAATAATGAGTTTGTATTAGTTTTAAAGCTAAAAGTAAAAAATTTATTATTGATGGTGAATTTGAACTAAATCGAATTTATTCGAGTTAGATTCGAATTTGAGTTTCTTATTTGAATCGAATACGAATCGAATAAATTGAATTTTAAGCGAATACGAATCGAATACGAATTCAGGTAAAAATATTAAAAATTTGAGAAATTCGATTCGAATAATTCGAAAATTCGTTATTCGATTCGTTGAACACCCCTAATTGCGCCTAAACCATCACCTGGAGAATTAAAGTGCAATTACCATGACTTAAAGCCTTGCCTAAAAAATAGGCCTAGGCGCAAGAGGCGATAGCTTTTAACAACTATACTTCAAAGTAAACTCAGGTCTTAGTGCCTAACAGTATGTTATCAATATGCCTATTTGTAGATTTATTGGGGAGAAGCAAGCATGATACAAGCAGAGATTATTTTGCTTCAACATGCACTTATGGATCCTTTTAATGAACGATTTGCTTTCGTTTCAGACAGGTGAATATTGTAGTCACTTACTATAATGTAATTTGCAGTCATGTATTATCGCTGTAAAGAACTTTATTTGCGTAATCTGTAGTCATTTACTATAATGTAAACAGGTTATAAGTATAATTGATTAACCTATCGTTTATACTAAAAGCTTCTTAATCCCTTTTTTCCAGCTGTATTCCTTTGTACAACTTTAGCTACACGTATGATTACATTATGTCAGCATCAACCAGCTTTGTGGACAGGTAATTGTAATGCTTAAGCTTTCAGCTATTTGTTTTTGGTTACAAATATAGACAGCAAGAAATATTATATTATAAATTGTATGTTTTACCATAAGTTTAATATTTCCAGCTTTGCTGATACAAAGGAAGGCCGCTACAACCCTAGAATGGATCCAGTTATTCCTGTTCATGACTGGAGAAAAGGATCACAGGTAACGTTGTTGCCCACAAAACCAGCCCACATGTCTGTTTGTGTGATGGTAATTAACTTGCACTCTTAGTAACCCTTTTTATACGTGTATTGCCTAATTTCAGTGGGTGATTCTGACCAGAAAGCATGCAGAGATTATTGTAAAGGACGAGGTTGTCTTTCCTATGTTCCAGCAGCATTGTCAGGCAAGTGATACATAAAAGTTACTTTTGCACCTGTTTATGGTGTTCTCTTTTTTTTTTATATATATACTAATTAATACATGAAACCTGCGTATGAAACTGCCTTCGATTGACTATGTTAATTAGCGACTTTTCTTTCTTGCCTACAGAGGAAATCACTACCGGAGTTTTGGAGGGATCGTCCTGTTGTGAGTATATACTTTAGTCCATTTATTTAATTATTTGTTTTTAACGTATTTAGTAGCAATCTTGTCAACTGCAAATAGCAGTTTTGATGAGTTCCTTTAAAGAATAACAAGTATCAAGAAACTTGTTTTACTGTCATTTCGATGAGGATTATGACAAACTGGGCTTGTTGTTTCTTTGCAGCCGGCTGATAATTCAAAGGAGCATAATTGTATACCTGATGAACATTATGTTGCAACATTACTGGCTGTAAGTTTATGCTACATGGTTATTTCGATACATCTTTAGCTTCTTGTTTTAAGAAATAAAAACATTTATCGTTTTTGTTAATGGTTTTTAAATTTTGGATTACAATAATCAGCATAAAGGCCTTGAAGGAGAACTCACAAGGAGGAGTTTAACACACACTTCATGGGATATTTCATCAAGCAAAGGTCGTGAGAGGCAAGGATGGCATCCTGTGACTTACAAATTGGCCGATGCTACTCCCATGCTTATTCAATCTATCAAGGTAAATTATATAAATTCACAAACTGTTTCGCACCTTTTATTAAATTAAAGACCACTTTTTGTCATTTCATTATTGTATTTAAAAGACATGCTGCATTTGGAATTTTCCATAATTGCATTGGTGAAATATGGTGATCCATAAATGTGAATATGAAAAAAAAATAAGCATGTTCTATTGTGATTTAATGATCTTTTTTCCTGGCACAGCCAATTGAGAAGATTTTATTAGTCAACTTTTGCTTCAAGAGTGTATCCTCTTAGGCTCTAAGCCTTTATGCGTTGTTTTGGTTAGAACTCGCAATTTGTGACTGGTAAAATAAAATAAAATAAAATAAAATAAAATAAAATAAAATAACTTAACATAAACTGATCAAATGGGTTGACAATCACCCAAAGTGTATCTTTAATGCATATAACATCCAAAAAAAATCTTATTTTTAATCATATTTTGGTCAAATCAAGCCGACCCAAGCTGTTTCAAACATTATTGTTTTGATCTTTACCCAACCCGCCATTTCACCACGTCTTTCTATGAACATAGTTATGTAATGGTTCCGTCCACTTATACCATTTCCATGAATTCCCCATTTAGTGTGTCTTATTTGCACTTGTTATATTTGGGACCCACAGAAATGTTGAATGTCTACAACAGATAAGACCTTAAGTTTTTGATAATGCTATACCTAAATAAGACCTTAGCGTTTCAATATTTATACTTAGACAGCTTTATATTATTATTCTTAACATTCTAAATTTCAGGACATCGACAATATCTACTATGAGACAGAATACCGAAGAGAATGGTGCACCAGCAAGGGAAAACCATCCCCTTGCTTCCTTTTTGCTAGAAAATTCACTCGGCCTGCTGCCATGCGTCTTCTTAATATGGTAATTGTAAAAACACTCTCCTGCTTCCTTTTCAAAATGGGCCAATCCGTGTCATGTTGTCTTAAACTGAAGTACTGAACAAACAAAAAGAATGCAGCTTGAACAGAAATGGGTCAAACGAGTCAAATGACCCCAAAATAATTTTTTTAATGCATACAACCTCATAAATGATTTTGTCATAAAAATGTACATTTTGTAAATAAGATTTCATAAGTGCTTGCGGGTCAACCCAATCTGATCCAACCTGTTTCAACATGTTACCAAAAACTTATCTGTTTTGATCGTTTTGCCACCATATATATCTACTATCTGATAGTTTGTTTTCTGGTGTCTAGTCAGCACTAGGTGTTTCTGAAGAAGCAAGCAGCAAATCCTTGACGAGGTAAAAGTGTATAGAAGAAACTAATGTCTGATGACACAGCCACTGCCAGCTAGATTTTCGTTTTACTCGATGTGTGTAACTTGTAACAAAATAAATGTGTGTTGTAGAAAAGAAAAAAAAGGAACCCACAACTCTTTTGAGTTACTTTCATGTAGTTTGATTCATTCCACCAGTTTTGAAAAGGGAATAAATGTACAAAAAAAATCATAGGAGAATACAAAATGTTTCAAATATGACACCAAATTGAAAAGGAAAAGACTTTAAAGTAAGTAAACTTTTAATTTGGTGTCATTTGTATGGAAGAAGAAAATGGAATTTTGTCTGTTTAGTCTATGTGTTGTGTTGAATCTGATTTTTTTTTTTTTTTTTTTTTTTTTGCCACTTACTCACTTAGGCTACTAGGTGAGCAGACACCAAAAATGTCATGTCTCAGTGCCACGTAGACTGCCACATCACTAAAGTGGTGTCTCAAACATTTTTGAGACATGGGTGGGGTGTGCAGACATGCAAAACCCATGTCTCAAGCATTTAATATTTTTTTTTTGTTTTCTAATATTAATTGTAATTAGTTTTATAAAAGTAATAAATAAATAAAATAATGTTCAAATAAATACTAAATTATATAAAAAAATTACAAAGCATCCTAAAATAAAAATTACAAAGCATCCTAAATTAAAAAAAATTACAAAGCATCCTAACTTAAAAAAAAAATACAAACTAGTCGTCCTGTCCGTTGTTCGATGACCATGTTATGTAGCACGATGCAAGCATACATACAATAACGTATTTTTTTGTTGTGAAAGCACGTGCCGGGTTTGCGATGATGTGCCATTTTGCTTGTAGAACACCAAATGTCCGTTCGATATCCTTTCGCGCCGCTTCTTGATACTTAGCAAATTTCTGTCTTTTTTCGTCGTGAGGGTGCTTAATACTTTTAACGAGTGTAGAATAGGTTGGGTATATTAAATCCGCAAGATAATACCCGTGCTTGTACTCAACCCCCGAAACAGTAAATTTTGTATCCGGACCGGTTCCTTTTCTAACATCATCAAACACCAAAGACTGGTTGAGAACATTAAGGTCATTATTGGAACCGGGAACCCCAAAAAAGGCATGCCAAATCCATAAGTCTTGTGACGCGACAGCCTCTAAGATTATTGTTGGATGACCGTGATCGCCGCGATAAAACATGCCACGCCACGCATTAGGGCAATTTTTCCACGGCCAATGCATGCAATCGATGCTTCCGATCATCCCTGGAAAACCATGCTTCTCGTGATGGTGCTGATACAATTTCTGGATATCATTGGAGTTTGGTTTTCGCAAATATTTTTTGCTGTAGATCTTGACAACACGCTTGCAAAACTTATACAAGCATTCACGTGACGTTCTTTCAGACATCCGTAAGTACTCATCCCACGAGTCGGATGCCGTCCCGTAAGCTAATTGCCGCAACGCTGACGTGATTCTTTGATAAGTTGTGAACCCCCGTTTGCCTCTAGCATCGTACCGTAATGTAAAATACGGGTCACAACTCGCCAAATCATCGGCAATACGTACGAACAATCGACGACTCATTCGAAACCGCCGCCTAAACATCTCGTCCGTATACACCGTGTGATCGGCAAAGTAATCTCTAATTAATCGGTCATGTGCACCTACAAATTATACGTTCCAAAAAATTTAACCGAATTACGTTCCAAAAAAAATTATACGTTCCAAAAAAAATTATACGTTCCAAAAAAAAAAATTATACTTTCAAAAAAAATTACCATGCCGGTCTCTGTTTAAAGCCGCTTGCCTTGGTCGCGGTTCCGAGCTCACTTCGTCTTCCTCCGCCACGATTAATTGTGCCGCTTCCCAAATCGAGTTAACAAAAATCTGGTTTTCTTCGCTCGACGAAGATGAGGAATCAAACAATGGAAGGTATGACATTGTTTGTTATTTTTTTATAGAAAGTAGAGAGTATTTTTGTTGGTTTTAGATGATTTATGGGAGTTTATTTGGATGTTTGGGTTATTGGGGTTTATATATTGTTTGAAAAGGTTTTAAAAAAAAAATTATTAATATTACCGTTATATTACCGTTGCAATTCAAAAAAAAAAAAAAAAAAAAAAACAAAAAAAAAAACAAAAAATTCCTATTGGTCCGTCTCACATGTCCCTTCAAGAACGGGGGAGACGGGGGGGGGGGGGGGGGGGGGGGGGGGGGACGGGGCAAACCGGGGCGTGTGTAGCGAGGGAGACGGGGCAAAAAAAGGGGACGGGGGGTGGTGATGTCTGCTCACGGTAAGCCTTAGGCACTAGGGATTCAACCGTTCACACTCATCAA